>BHFT01041257.1:0-45800 GCA_004320025.1 Laticauda laticaudata
TCTCTTTCTTTCTTTCTATATCTCTATCTATCTATCTATCTATCTATCTATCTATCTATCTATCTATCTGTCTATTTATCTATCTATCTTGCTCTTGTTTGTGTATATGCATATATTTATGCACATATTTATATCCTAAATTCTCCTAGGACTTTTATTAATTAGGAAAATGCTGAAAACCTACTCATTCAAGTAGTTCAAATACAGGAAATATTATATTAAGTGTATATGTCTTCTGATCAATACTAAAGAGAGGAATTATAGTTGATAGAAGGAATAATTGATGGCAGAAATGTATTCCATGTTCAAATATTAGTTTCAATCATCTAAGTAAAGAAATCTGTGAATGCTCTATCCATCCAAGATACTGTGCTTCAGTAACCACAATAGTTAGGTTAAAATAAGGGGTTGTTTTAATAGGAAACACACAGACACAGATGGACGGATAGAAAGTGTGTTAAGGCACCAGACTGGAAATCAGGAGCCAGGCACATTCTTTCAGACCACTTCTGAGATCTTGCCAAGAAAACTGCAGGGGCCAGTTTTTATGCCAATGTCTGGAAGCTTGCTTTTTTTATAGTCTACATCTGTTCACTCATTTGATAATCATCATTATTAGCATGAGAAATAACTCTTTCTTCTCCCTCTATCGTAACAAACTTTATCAGCATAGGAAATGTCATTCATTTTTATTCATTTGGAACTTACACTTGGATGTTTATATAACCACAAGCAGTCTAGTAGCAAGGCACAGGAATTGCACATGGAAAATCTTGGGGTGAAACCTTGTGCCTAATAATCTGTATTTTATCATAAAGACCAATCAAAATTTCATCATGTTGACCACCGGCTTTTCTGTAACTTTAGTTTAAGCACAATTGTGATATACCGCATGAGCAAATTTGCCTGCATTTATATATAAAGTATCTGTTTCATATGAAGCAATCTAAGAGTGAGTCCTTCAACACTTCCTTCCAATCAAAATGAGTGCCTATAAGTTAAGTCCTTTTGTTGACATGTATTTAATGTGCTCAAGTAGAGTTAATGTGCTCATGGTTTAGAATAGAATAACAGAAAGGGAGGGTCTGGAAGGGACCATGGAAGGGACCTTGGAGGTCTTCTAGTCCAACCCCCTGCTCAGGCAGGAAACCCTATTTAAACCATGTTTGAAGTAGGTTTGGGTAAAATGTTTCAGATTTCAAATATTTTAATTTTGGAAGTGGCTTGCTGCAATCTTTCCATCACAATGAAAGAATGCAAACTCAAAACAGGACCCCAAAGTGCTTTTCTAAAAGGCAATTGGACTTTCATGTTTGTTTGTTTTTCCCTTGAACTGATAGTGGTCCAAAAAAATTACCTCTGTGTTTATATCAGTCAACAATCTCAGGTAAATCAGACAGGAAAATCAACTAGATGAGCTAATTCTACTTTATTGTAAGACTATATTAACAGAATCTGGCAAGTCTTAAGATACAAACTTCTCATTGCTAATTTTAATTGTTTAGTTCATTAAGACAAATGCTTACTAAAAAAAATGTCTCTGGCTGTTGAGACACTAGCTATTCCTGCCTCTCTTCTCTGATGGTTTCCTAGGCAGCATCCCTTGCCTTCATTCACGGTCATTCACACATTCCATTCTATCATCTATTCTTTCTCACATGTAAACCAAACCCCAAAGTTATTAAAAAATCAGATCCATCTGAACACCAACTCATACCTTACTACATGGAGCAATCCAATAAGCCATTGAAAGGAAGGGCAATCCAACAGCTACAGCAAGAACCACTAAAAACTTCACTGCCATGGTCTGTTGTCGTAAACCCGACAGATTCTCATACCAGATTGAAAGAAGCTGCTGCTGGCAGTTTGGATGTGCAACAAACTGTGAAAAGAAAAAAGAAACACAAAGAAGCATTCGCCATAATCTGCCATAATTTGCCACTCACCTCAAAAGTAGGATGCTAAAACAAGATTAAAACAGAAAAATATCTCAGTGATCTTCACACCACAGGCGCAAAGGAAGCATGAAACTTAAAGTGGGGGGGAAAACCTCTTCATGTGCCTTATGTATTTTTCTAAAGTAGAGAATATATATATATATTATGCATTGTCCACCAAGATTTGGCAGCATGGTTTTTAAAGGCTGTCAAAAAGTAGCACTTGTTGATAACATGTGATCAAAGAATTGTGGGTAATTCCTTGAAAGCAAGGAAAGCCTACAAAAAATGCCATCAAGTTAGGAAGTAGACTGATCAGTACCAATCATTCTCCAAGATATATGAATATCAAAAATTTAAATGCTCCAGGATGCTACTTTGAGACAAGGATGTCACGCTATTTAAGACTATTTTTGGTGTTCCATGCTAATGGTATTTAACAATTGTGAAGGGCTTAACTGAAAACCTCTCAATTAATCTTAGAACTCACTTTTTTGACTTCATATTTTATAGCCCGTTTCAAGCGGCTCAGGTTTGGACGTCCATGGTCTCCATGGTTCAGTTCAACATCTCCATTGAGGATAGCTTCCACTTCTTCTGTGTTTCTGCACAAATCAAGAAGTCCGACCACAAAGTCCTTGCATTGCATTGACAATTTTTTGTAATCGTTCTTTGAAGGAAAAGAAGTGGATGAGTAAATAAACAGTCTCTCCCATTCCCAGTAACACACGAGTACGGAGGAACTCTCTTAGTAGGCTGTTGGAAGCAGGAAAGCTCTACTACAGAATGTATTCTACTTTGGGTCTAGTTGTGGAATTTTCTGCTCAATGGGTGTAGATTAGTGAATAATGGAACATTAACTTTCAAGAAATTAGAGATGACTATGAGATAAGGAAGTGGTGTGTTCGGCATGCAATGTTAAATATAAAAATGCAATTCTGAGGAACTTTTGTCAGCCATTGTATATTACCAGGATGAGTGAAGGGACTCGAGACTGATGACATGTTTGACCAATGGACATGTCATCAGTCTTGAATGCCTTCATGCCTACAAGAGGTATAAGTCCAGACCATCTTGAATTCCTTTGACTCTTATCTACTACCAATTTACTTTGACCATTAGTAATTTAGATTCTTGTGTGATGCGGTGGCCTAGAGGTGGAGCTCTCACCTCACAATCAAGAGGCTGTGAGTTCGATCCTAGTTAGAGGCAGATATTTCTCTCTCTGGGCACGATGAGACTATATCAGCTGAATATAACTCTGCATTGGTGACAGGAAGGGCATCCAGCCAGTAATCACTCAGCTCCATTCAGCTGCCCAGACTCCATCCCACAAGGAGTTATGAGGTCATTAAAACATGATGATGATGATGATTAGTAATTTAAATTCCTATAGAGAACTTAAGCTTGCAATAAATCTTTATACCCATTTGAACTGCCTGGATCTTCTGATTTTCTAGTACTTGGACAGTCCTTTTATACATGCCCTTCATTACAAGGGTTTAGGTTACTTGTGAGACCTCCCAACTGTTTCTATTCATTGCATTACTTTGGGCAGAGTGGCCTGTTCCAGGTCCCAATAGTGAAATAATGTTACTTTGTGAGTGCTAGGAAGCACACATTCTCTGTCACGTTTCCTGTCTGTGGAACAGTCTCTCCCAAGGTACAGACAGACTTGGTCCTAGTATTGTTCTAGAACAGGCCTGTCAAACCGGAGATCCAAGGCAAAAAATGTCACAATACATCACAATATGTCACATGACGTGATTGAGTAACACTCGTATTCTAGAAGACTGTGAAGACTTGGCTTTTCCTCCAGGTACTGGGGTCAGGATGTGAATGGAATTTGGGCATTGGTGTGGCTGTGTTCACATGTTCATAATGAGATTTAGGGGAACCTCAATGAGAGTTTAAATTTTTTCATGGTTTTCTAAAATCTAATTTCTGTTTTCTATTGCCACGTAGAAGTACTCCAGTAGATGGATGGCTATAAACATTTTAACAAATAAATAAATGTGCCAAGAATAATAATAAAAAATTAACAAATGTTTTTAAGCTATAGACAAAAAATCAGCATTCAGAAATAACAGATGATTGTAAGGCAAAATTATTATTAAGCCTCAGCTAGTGAGTAAGACCAAAGAGACAAGAACTGCTAAGATTTCAGGAAAGTATATTTGATGCTGGGTTAAAAGCAGAACTTTGAAAACTATGAGAGTTACCTCTTAGCTTCATTTATAGCAAGTTATTTAGGGCAGAATTTCTTCTAGTGCTTTTTGTTATATCTATCAGCAAATCGAGTAAGATAATTCTTCTGAAATAAATCTTCAAACACCTTATCCTCACTTTCCCGTAATCTTGCACAATTAGTAGATCATTATAGAAATGGTATAAAAAGAAAGTACTGAAGATCCTTTATCAATAATTTTGCAATTAATTTTAATGTGATCATCCTTGTTTATTGTTTTAATGTTTTAAGAATATATTTTAATTGAATCTCTGTAATCCATCTCAACTCACCTCTGGCAAAATTGGCAGATAAATAGATGAATGGATAGATAGATAGATAGATAGATAGATAGATAGATAGATAGATAGATAGATAGATAGATAGACAGACAGATAAACTGATTTATGTTTAGCGTTCAAAATATATCTGTACACTGCACAACTTGAAATAATGTAGGGCAGTGGTCAAGATAATTAAACATAGGTTCCATTTTCAGTAATTCTGACTACATCAAAAAGAGGATTAGGTGAATGTGTTTAATAAGTAGATAAATATTTGCAGGACTTATAGGTGGATCTGTTGTACTAAGTGCTGTACTAAGTGCTTCGTGTCTTTGAATCCAATCGGGGGATAAGTAATCAAATGTTAAAAATAAATTTACTATAAAAACTAGGAATCGATTGTCTAATTATAAGGCAAATTCATCATTCACAGGGATAGTCACAGCAACCCTGATGAAATAACCAACTTTACTGGTTTTCTGAAAACCAGAAGGAAGGAATGGAAGGCTTCCGCAAAAAAAAAAAAATGGTGATGCTACTGCTTGTGTAAGGAAGATGAAATCTAATAAATAACAATATGACAAATGCATAACTGAATGGTCAGGTAATAAAAAATCAAGGAGCAGAAGCCCTGGATTTTATGGCCAATTACAAACCTATTAAGAAAATAAGATATGAATGATATATAATAGGAAATCCAACATAGCAATATGGGTTTTGCAGTTCTGGCTTTCTCTCCCCTGTCCAGAGAGTAGAAAAGATTACTCTGATCAACAGCCTTTTTCGATCAGATCTAGATTTTATTGCAGTGATATTATCAAGTTTTAGATTGCAGGGGGGAAAAAACTGTAAACTACTGTAAGCTACTTTAAACATGCTTTTCTTTTGATCTTCTGTTTTGTGAATAAAGTACAGTTGTTTTTCCTTAAGTTGTGGTTCAACTGTTGCATGCAAAAGGCAGATGGGCTTTGATTCAATACATTTTAATTTATGGGATAACAATAACGAGAGATCATCCTAAACAGACTAAAAAAAATTTCACTATTCCAAAAATCCTCTCTTGCATGCAAGTTTCTTTAAGAATTAGAAGATGAAGTTCAAATTCTATGATAAAATCAATAAACAGAATTCAAGACTTCTGATTCCTTTCATTCTTTTAACATAAAATTTTAAAATTATTACTAGCCACAGAGACAGCTGCAATAATGCCAATGTTTATTACTTGCATGTCTAAAAAAAATCAACTGTACTTTGTTGTCATTTGGGGCCATTATCCATTAATTAATCATAAGTTTATTTAACTCTAGTATCAGCATGGTCTGCAAAGTTTAAATATAAATTATTTAAAAATATCATGCAGTTTTAGAAAGTTATCTAAAATGTAGACATAACAACCATTAGCACATTTTATCTTACTGTAATCTAATGCATTTTATTACTTTGGGTGGAAAATTTCTCTTCCAAATTTGTAAAAATATTTAAAAGATAAAGGTTTCCCTTTCCCAGTCGTGTCTGGCTTTAGAGGCGTTGTTCATTTATGTTTCTTAGTCAAGAAACCCAGTATTGTCTGAAATCATTTTCATGGTCATCAGGCCAGAATGACTATACACCAAGGCAATGGAACTCTGCTACCTTCCCACCAAAATGGTATCTATTTATCTACTTGCATTTGCATGCTTTTGACCTGCTAGGTGGGCAAGACCTGGAGCAAGTAATAGGAGCTTGCCCTATCACGTGGCACTTTGGGCTCAAACCTGGGCTGTCAGCTTTCTAGCTGACAAGTTTAGTGTTTTTAAGCATTTTAGAGCCGCAGTTGGTTAGAATGCAGTACTACAGGCTACTTCTGATGACTGTTGGCTGACTGCAATTTGGCAGTTCAATTCTCACCAGCTCAAGTTTGACACGGCCTTCCATCCTTCCAAGGTTGATAAAATGACCCAGATTGTTGGGGGCAAGATGCTGACTCTGTAAAACTGCTTAGAGAGGGCTGTAAAGCACTGTAAAGAAGTATATAAGTCTATTGCTGAGCTATCATATCCCCAGGAAAATACTAATAATTAGTAATTGGTGCCTATATTAGTTTTAACTTTGCAAACTGACTTGATATTTGTGACTCAATTACTTTTTACATCTAGCTTAGAATGCAAAACACAGGAGTCAAACCTTCAAAGTCTACTTTAAGACTTTCTTAAAACCTTTTTTATGGTTTATGTGTTTTTTATGGGAATGGAAAAGAGTTTAAGATATTTGCTCTGATCCAAAAGAGGTTATATAATGACAGTTCATGCCTATCCATTGATTAACATCTTACCTTGAATTCTTTTTCGATGTTAGCAAGCACAGCCAACTCATTGCTGAGTTCTAAGGCAGTCATAACTGGGTCCTCACTTGATAAAGACAGATAAGCTGGACTTGCTAGGCCTTTGTAAGCATTTATCCTGGATCTAGAATGGCTGAAAGAGTCATTCTTTTGCTTCTTGTTGCATTCGCTGCATTTGCAGAAATAATCATGAGGCCTCTCAATCCGAGCTCCTTTCCTCAGCAGGATGTGCACAATTTCATACTCATGGCAGTGGGCAGCAAGGATAATGGGGGTCACGTCGTGGGAGAAGCGAGTTCCATCCTCATCATAGGCGTAAAAGTCATCAAGTTGCAACTCCGATTGACTAGGGCTTGTGGCCAGCCTCTTCCCTTCTGCAAATGCGGGATGGTTCAAAATGGCTTCAACGATTCGGATGTAGCCTTTGCTAATGGCTAAGAGTAGCGCATCTCCAACACGTGACAAGTTTTCCTTCTTAAGTAACAGCTCCGTGATTTCCAGATGTTCATTTGCTACAGCCAGTTGTAACGCGTTCTGGCCCATGTAATCCACACAGTTCACGTTGAGCGATGTGCATTCCTCCAGCATTTTACGGACTACAGGGATATTACCATATTCTGCTGCTTCCAGAAAACGCTCTTCCTCGATAGAAAGGCTGGTTGAATGATCATTAAACATATATGCCGGGCCTCGAATAGCAGATCTCCTGCCTTTCTCTCTAACCACAGTCTGTTGGCGAAAGCCATATCGGTTCTCAACACCTCTACTAAAAAGAAAGAGAGGATTAATGCTTTGGCCATCTTCCTTTTTTAAGGATACATTTGTCAGGTGCAAGGAGGAACAAGGAGAGAGACATAAGGAGCTGAAACAGAGTGGTATGCTTTTTGCTACACACCTATAGACAGGAATCTGGTCACACTAGATTTTCCCCACACTGTTATGTCCCTGTTGGAGTCTGACTCCAAGGAGGAAGACGAACAGCTGACAGGGAGCAGGAGAGTGGCTCCATTGGCTGTGGAGGAAACTGGGAAAGTGTAAAGTCAGGCTGGGCAGAGCAGGGGAGAGGTAGAACAAGGGTGAGGGAGTTCAGAGAAGGACCAAGGCTCACCCCCTCTGCATCCTAGGGTACGCAGGGAAGAACGGAGAAGACAGCAATGTGGGTTGCATGGCTTATAAGAGAGGAGAGGTCCCTGATTCCCTTCAAAAGGCACATCTGGGAAGGGAGTTTAAAGGAGAGGCAGTTGCAAGCTGCGTTTTCCGCGAACAAACACTGAGTTTATTTAAATGTTGGCTGCTGTTATCTGCGTTCCTGGAATCCTCCAAACTGGTTTGATTTACTGCCGTATTATTTCACTTCTGGAACTCCTTGCCTTGTCTTGCTTTGTTGGATTTATAGTTTAAAGTTTTCTGTTTACAACATTTTGGACTAGAATATCTGCAGCCAAAGGCTATCGCAAGTTCTTGGGAGTTTTTCTCCAAACCGGAAGGTAACCGGGACATTGGGGGGGAAAGTTGGAGCTAATAAAGAGACTCCTACTTATTATACTTACTAGGTTGTCTTTGTGCCATGCCTCGGTCATCACACACACACACACACACACACACACACAACTACTAGATATACATTGATCTCCTTTCAGCTGCTTCCTTCCCATGAGTGACTCTTCAATCTTCCCCTCAAATCACCTTGAAATTCCACAACGTTTTTAGAATCATTTGTGGAATGTTACTTCAGACTCTATGGAATGTTAAACTAGATCTTCAGCCAGGTCTCTTGCAACTTCCCTATAGACTAACAAAATAAAATTAATATTTAAACAAGATGCATATCCTGTAATCCTTGCACTGTTTGTTTGGATGTGGATTGCAGAACGCTCAAAATATTTTACTGTGTTGCAATGTTTAATGTGTTAGGAAATATAATTGTTTATATACATGGGAGTGATATTAGTCAAATTAATATTGAATTAATTATATTTAACCCTATTTGATGTTACATTAAAAGTGAATTCAATTTAATGTTGGTCTTCCCAATGCCCAGTTCTTTATCTTACCCAGTTTCATCTTCTATCCAGTTTTATCTTTTAACAGTTTTTGGCATATAGTTTTCATTATACGACATGTGGCCTCCATTTAGTATAGATCAGAGGTCTTCAAACTTGGCAACTTTAAAACTTGTAGACTTCAACTCCCAGAAGTCCATAACTCTTAAAGTTGCCAAGTTTGGGGACTCCTGGTATAGATAAGCTCAAGAAAGAGTATTTGTAACTCAGGGTTGAACTGAGGGTTGGTCATCTCTGAGTTTGGCTGATTTCTTGTAGATGTTTCAATACTCAACCAGGTAACATCATTAGTGCTAGGTTTTGACTTCCAGTAATTCTTCGGCTTTTTGTATATATTATGATCTGTTCATGATAACCATGATTTGGCCTTTGTCTGCTGGAAGGATAATATTAACTAGTTGAATAATGAAAGAATCTACATTGAAACCGATTAAGTTCAGAGAGCACCAAGGACCCCACAAAGGCTGGAAAATGGTGCAAATAGCATTGAAAGGTTTAAATTTTGTGTATTGAAATTGTTTCCTCTAATAACCAGTAAAAATGATTGAATTTATTTCTCGTCCATATTATCTTTGCACTGTTTCACACTTGATATCATATACTTATTTACACTTGTCTATTTCAAGCTGTGTATTTATGCAATTTATATGTTTAAATTTTTACCTATTTTTTTCTCAAAATTTTCTCAAAATGCATATTTAAATGCCTAGCTTGATCACGTTTTAATTGTTGAGAGCAGTTTTGCAATGATGGGACCAAAATTAATTCTGCCTGTTTAAGCTGTGATAAGAGCATCTATCTAAGTAATATGTACTAAAGAAGCACCTATAGGAAGTTGCCTGCATTTGAGTGCTTTTACATTCAGTAGAACTAAAATAATACCTTAAAGAGAGAATGAAAACTGCTGAAAGCAATCTTTGCTACTGATTCATCCTATGTACTCATTTGCATTTAATTTCCACTTAAATCAATGTCATTGTAATTACCTCTTCATCTGATTGCAATTACATGTTCTTTCTTTGAAAATTATTTTTTCCAGGCACACAAAGAATGTATGGAGGGTCAATCGGATAATTCTTTTAAAACTTGATCCCTATTTAATCAGTGGCTTTCAAAACACTGCATTTTCTTGGAACTGTAAAAATATACCTGTAATAATATATTAGAAGCTCCAATATCATCTCAGATTAGCACCAGAGACTTAGATGAAAATTGGAAAATCTTTCTGAATTGTTCAGTTTTTAAAAGGCTGTCAGATCTGGACATTTTGCTCATAAATTAAAGTTCATAAATGTTCTCTTAAGCTTTATATTTTAAAAACTGCCTAGTAATCATTATAGTAATGCTAATTACAGCTGATGAAAATTTGCTTATGTTATCTACAGAAGCTTCAGTTTCAATTCACTTTGTTCACTATCCTTCCCAGAACGTTTAAATATTATAATATATGCACTGCAAAGTATACTTGCAAGACAATCTTTTCAAATTTAAAAAAAAATCTGAATAACTTTTTTAGAGTCAAATTCTTAAGCTGAAATACCTTGCTTTGAAATAAAACTTGGAAAGTTAGAATTGCAGACATTTTCCTGCCAAAAAGTCACTTGCATCCCAACATAGAACAAAATTCACTCCCTATCCAGACTTACAAAGAAAATGAAGATAATTCCTCTAAAGCAGACAAATTTGTGAAATTTTAACAAATGAAGCATGTGACTCACATGGAATGCAAATACCCGGAGGACAGTCGTGGAAGGGTTATCACCGAAACTTTGCAACCATGTGGAAATAGAACAACTGGCAAGCTTATTCAATTCTGTTAAAATGTATATCTTGCTAGAGAAAATAACTCTAATTTGATGGATATTTATTACAACTTTTTCAAAAATAGGAGACTAATCAGCATCTGACTGAAATAAAACTGACATGAACACTAGGATTATACTAATAATACTAACACTAATAATACTAGGATATACACATTTGACCAATTAACAATAGAAGGAAATTCAAACCCATCCAATACAGCTGTCTATGGAGATTCTCAGTCAGTCATCCAGATCATGGTTGTTCCAAAGGTGCTTTTTTTCATGAGGCAACTGGACTTTCTTGGGTTTTCTTTGAAGACGTTTTGCTTCTCATCCAAGAAGCTTGTTGGATGAGAAGCAAAACGTCTTTTTAAAAGAAAAAGCAGAAAGTGCAGTTGCCTCTTGAAAAAGCACCTTTGGGACATTTAATCCAGTGGTGGGATTCAAAACGTTTTACCACCGGTTTGGTGCGCTTTGCACATGTGCACACACTTTGCGTGTGCACCAAACGCACACTTTGCACAGGCGCAGAAACGTTTGTGCAATTCACCTCCTGCAAGCCTGCACTCTCCTGGTTGCTTCAGCAGCTGCTGCGCAGCACTCTGCTAGGCCACACAAAGCAGCTGCGTTTCAAAAGCAGGGAATAAAGGTGAGTAGGGGAGCCCTGGTGGGCGGGTGGGCCCAACAGCAGAATGGCAGAGAGAATCGGTTCGGTCTCCACTGCTCATCGCTGCTACCGGCTCGACAGAACTGGGCTGAACTGGTGAAACACCACCACTCTAATCCAGTATTCTATGTCAGAGAACAGTTTAGAGCAGGGGTCTCAAACTCAATTTCATTGCAGGCCACATTGGGTTTGTGTTTGACCTTAGAGGCCAGGAGGGCATGGCCAGGGGAGTGTGGCCAGGAAGGGCTGGCAGGGTGGGCGTGACGTCACTCATATGGAGAATACCTTGACATCACTCGTAAGGGGAGCACCTGTGGCGGCCCTGGTTGGGCTTGGGGGGGGGACCCATTGTCTCCAGCAGAGGAAGGTGAGACCATGGAGAGTGCCAAACTCTTCTCTTCCAGAGGAGCCTTGCAGTCCCTCTCAGGCCACATGGAGGACCCCCAGATGGCGGCACAGGCTGTCCAGAGCTCTAGGCAGTGGAGGGCAAGCGCCCAGCCCTCGAGCTCCCAAAGAACTGGGACCTCATAGCTCAGCCCAGTCCAGTCCAGTCCCATTGGATTGGTTAGAGGTATTCAAGAAGCTCATAAGTATGGACAGTCTTCTGATACCATCACCCTCTAGCAACTATTTGAGGCATGTACTCTGTGATTCAGGAGATTGTGCTGTATATACCAGTGTTTCTCAAACTTAGCAATATGAAGATGTGTGGGCTTCAACAGAATACTCATTTTTTCCCATCCAGGCATAGTTGGCTCTGCACTGAGTATGTTTAACAATTCTCACTGAGCTTATTTTTCTTTATTTTTCACTCTTGGTGAACCAGTGCACTTCTAACACCACATAGCAAAATATACAAAGTAGAATCAAATGAAATCATTTATCTCTGTTTGAAATGTCAGATAAAATGCACTATCCGCAGTCCTTTTTTTTTTAAGCTTCCCACTTCTATACACTTGCAGATAATAAATTATATTAACCTTATGATCTAAAATTCAAAACACACCATATGTCTATAATCATACTGGAGAAAGACTGGTGTGTCAGAGATCTATTGGAAATATAAACTGCATGTTATTTTAATAGCAAAAAGCACATTAGCAGTTAAGATTTTCTTACAATGAATGTAAGAAAACATGTTAAAAGACATGAGCTGTGTAAATTCTGACCAATAAAATTTCAAAATGTAATTCCCATTTGCAATTACATACCTATACTTTGTTAAATTATAAAGGGATTGCTATGTAGTGGTCACAAAGGGCTAAGTATACTAACACTTCTTATTTAAAGAGGCTTTAATGAATTGTGATCCCAGAGCAGATTCAATTAGACATTCCCTTATATACAGTCATCCCATTTTAATCTATTTTAAATATTCTGCATTTTTTTCTAAAAGCTTCACTGTCATTGTCTGGGAGTGCACGAAACTCTGGAAAAGTTTGTGATTGCTATGTAATTTGCTTTCTAGAAATGGTGCATGCATTTTAATACAGATAGTCTTTGCTTACTGGCATTCAAAGTTATAAGCAGAGAACATGAAAGTAAAAATTTGCAAATTGTAGTCTAACAACCACGATGATTCACTTAACCACCAAGTGGGAAATGACATCACATTGTTTAGAAACACCAGTGCTTAGCAATGGAGTTGCCAGTGCCAATTGTAAGCAATGTACACAAGCAGACACACCTAACCCCAATAGACTATTCAGCTATTTCCAGTGCTCTAAAACTTTAGCAGCAGCATCAACAGAATAAAAAACAGGTGCATCCAAATTGAATTCTAGGTTTACAGTTACAGTTACAGTATAGCATGTTCCAGTTATGTTGAATTTCATTTTATAAAATGGGTGGCTGCATTTTTTTTAACCTCTCTGGGTGGGAATTGTGGCAGAATACATTTGGAAGGCACCAGATTGGAGAAGGTCATTCTATAAAATATGAAAATAACCAGAAAATCTTCAAAGCAGAATTGTCCACAGTTAATCCTTAGTCTTTGTCTCCTGTATTTGTCTAGTCGTTTTCAAAATCTAAGCTAACAGCCATCAACACATCTCATAGAAGTCTGGGCCATACAATGAAGTGGGTTTTTTTATCCCATATAAATCATTATATTACATATTGTCATCCAGAATACTAATGGCTAAAAACAATCATGTTGCTCATTTCAGATAAGGAGTTTTTTTCTCTGTAGAAATAACCCTTCCTTTCCGTAGTCTTTGGTTTTTAGTAAATGCCATTTCCTTCCCCCAGATACATGAATGTCTATCATTCTCTTTGGGGAAAATAGAGGCAAAATGCGCTTTTACTTATGACCTGCAAAAAACTTTGTTCTCTTGCTCATTTTCTTTAAAAAAAACTTTTTAAAATTTCAAAGCAGAAAATATTAAAATATTTGCAATGATGGAATGGAAAACCAACCAATTTTTTTCACTGCAAATTTATCTGAGGAGATACCCAGCTTACAATTATTCAACTCCTGATATTGATTGTGAGTTCTAAGTTAGCAAGAGGAAAAATACAGTGCTACAGATTATCAAAGAATCCTACCACATACACAAATGCAAACAGCCCTTCCTATTTCATTTGTCTTTTAGGAAACACACTGCCAAAAAGAAATCAGTGCAAATGCATTCAGGCATTTGGTAATAAAGTGATGATAATGATTGGTGGTTGCTTTAAAGTGATAAATCACCACCACCATTATCATCACAAAGAACAAAGCCCAGCAAAAGAAATAAAATGATTGTGTGGCAAGAGAAAGCAAAGGCAGTACTAATGGTAATATTTTTAGTGCAATCCCAAAACAGCTGGAGCATCATTTAACACCATTGACATTGACAAAATGACCATCAGTCAATTGCAAAAGGCAGCTTTGCCAGGAACAGCTTACATCCTGCAACAACACCTCTAAGAGCATCAAACATCCATATCTGCCTATCCCAGGTCCTTGAGAAGCACTTGACAGCTGGATAAAAATACCAAATGCCAGTCTAAGCACCTGGCTGACTGTGTGACCAACCATAATAATTCTTAATGACTATCAATTCCATGTGACAATGACTTTGAATACACTGGTATTATTAGGGGACAGAATAAAGTATCTTTCAAGAGTAAACAGAAGATGCAGAACAGCAGGAAACCAAATGGCAGTAGATCTGAGAAATCAGAGATAGGAAAGCAACTTGGGCAACAAAATATAAGATCAGAATCTTGTGGAATGGAAGTTTATATACAGAATGTAAAACTAAGTATGATGCCAAGAGTTTCACATATTTTGTCCCACAGATTAAAAAAAGCATCTTTGATAAGGAGGACATGTTTTGGACTGAAACTACAGGAAAAGGACAAGAGAGCCATTCTGATGTAGTGGTTGATGAGCTGGATGGGAGACCCTTCTTGTACTAATACTGTGTTTCTCACAAAATAAGGTTGGGCCTTATTTTTTTTTTGACCGCTGAAAAAACAGCTAGGCTGTCTCTTCGGGGGTGACTTAATTTCCTCCCCCACCTAGAGCGGCCCATACGCATGTACCTCGCTGCGAGGCTGCTTCTATCAGCCGACGAAAGCTCCCCGAAGGCAGAGTACCCAGCTGCTTCAGGGCGTGGCGTGGCTGCCCATGTCCCCTTGCCTTTAGGCAGTCTCTTTCAGGCGATGGAAGCTCCTCAAATGCAGTCACCAGCCACTTTAATCAGCCGGTAGAAGCGGCCTCGGGGCGAGCACACACACACTCCCCTTGTCGCGATGCCGCTTCTTTCAGCAGACGAAAGCTCCCTTGAAGGCAGAGTCCCTAGCCGTTTCGGGGCGAGGCATGGCTCCCCATGTCCCCTCACCTTTAGGCAGTCTCTTTTGGGTGATGGAAGCTCCTCAAATGGAAGCTCCCCAGCCACTTCGATCGGCCAGTATAAGCGGCCTCGGGGTGAGCGCACACACACACACACGCTCCCCTCGCCACGAGGCCGCTTCTATCGGCCGACGAAAGCTCCCTTGAAGGCAGAATCCCCAGACGCTTCAGGGCGAGGCATGGCTGCCTGTGTCCCCTCGCCTTTAGACAGTCTCTTTCGGGCGATGGAAACTCCCCAAATGCAGTCACCAGCCACTTTGATCGGCCGGTAGAAGCGGCCTTGGGGCGAGTGCACACACACACACATACACACACTCCCCTCGCTGCGAGGCCGCTTCTTTCAGCAGATGAAAGCTCCCTTGAAGGCAGAGTCCCCAGCCACTTTGGGGCAAGGTGTGGTTGCCCATGTCCCCTCACCTTTAGACAGTCTCTTTCAGGTGATGGAAGCTCCCCAAATGCAGTCACTAGCCATTTCAATTGGCCGGTAGAAACAGCCTCACAGCGAGGGAAGTGTATGTGTACGCTCGCCCTGAGGCCGCTTCTACCGGCTGATCGAAGTGGCTGGTGACTGCATTTGTGGAGCTTCCACTGCCTGAAAGAGACTGCCCTAAAGGCGAGGGAACATGGGTAGCCACGCCATGCCCTGAAGCGGCTGGGGACTCTGCCTTCAGGGAGCTTCTATCAGCTATCGGGGTATTCTATCCTCGGCTACCTGCAGGGCACTCCTAAAGGCAAGTTTTTTCCCCTTCCCCCCCCTTCCCCTGCTCATTTCTCTTCACCTCATGTAGTTCTAACAAACGATGTGAGAAATGGCAGGGAAACGCATGATTTAGGCCTAAATTTTGGGAGCGGGGCTTAATTTCACCTCATGCCTAGAAATCATGCTGGGGCTTCCTATTGATGGAGGCCGTATTGTTGGAGAAACACGGTAGTCCTTGATTTATTACCACAACTGAGCCTGGAATTTTGTTTGTAAGTCACAAAGGTCATAAATCCAGTCATCATGTGACCAGACTCAATTTTATGACCATTTTTACAATGATTGTTAAGCAAGTCATCATGGTTTGTTAAGTGAATGATGTGATTGTAAATCCAAATCCAGATTATCCAGTAGGTGCTTTTTGCTGTTATTTTTGCTAGGAAATGGCAAAAAAAATCACAAAACATGATCATTTGACTGAGCAATGCTGCAACCATTTGTAAACCAAGCTGGCTGACAAGTGCTTGAAATATGATTACTGTTGGAGGTCGTGTGGCAGTCATTACTTTAAGAGGGATTGTAAGAAACTTTTCAAGCCTGTTGTAATTTCCAATGGTTGTTAGGCAACTTGTCATTAGTACAGAACTACCTGTAATCCTCCCGTAGGCACAGAAAACACCTAGGTCAGGGATCTTCAACCTTGGCAACTTTAAGCCTGGTGGACTTCAACTCCCAGAATTCACCAGGGAGTTGAAGTCTGCCAGGCTTAAGGTTGCCAAGTTTGGAGACCCCTGGTCTAGGTGACCTTGAGCCATTCAGCCCCAATCAGCATCAGGTTCTGCATATAATTGGCTGTAAAATAAACCCTTATGACATGATGCCTTAATGACTTTGCTGTGTGAACAGGCAACTACAATGCATAAGAAGAGGATCCTGCAAACAGGACCAACACTAAGAAAAATGTAGCAAATCCATGTTTAAGAGTAGTTCTCAGCAACTGCATTAATCCAATTGTGGTTTCTGAGCATTATGCAGGAGTGGGATTCTACGTGGTCTATAGAACAGATTGTTACGATTCTGCGCAGTTCGGAGAACTGGCAAATCATGCCAATAGCTGGCCCTACCCCTCTCCACCCGCCATCAAACTTGCCTGCATTTGGTAAGTTGCTATTTTTCCTTTTTTTTTCTCCTCTGCTGTGCCAGGAGATTTAGATTAGCTAGAAAGCAAGAAATCGTTGGATTTCTTGCGAATCTAAAAGCAGAGCTGAACCTCCCTTAGGACTGAAGCTTCTATGTTTCAGTGCAGACTCAGGTAGCAGATTGCAGAATGGTAGATCTGTGATTCTGTGAGCAACTCAATCTGCCTGCCTGGTTTGCCTGATTTTGGGTAAAAGTTGCTCTTTGTTTTTTATAAAAAAATTCAATATTTACATACACAGTGCATTGTGCGTTAATTTTGTGAGTTTGCTTGTTAGCAAATTTTATGAGTTTGCTTACAAGCAAATTTTATGTGTCAGACTCAGATTGCAGAATGGTAGATCTCTGAGTGAATTTGATTCTGTAAGCAACTCAATCTGCCTGCCTGCTTTGCCTGATTTTGGGTAAAATGGCTTTTTTATTAAAAAAAATTCAATATTTACATAAATATTTATAATATTTACTTACAAGCCACACCCAGCAGTCACATGACCACCAAGCCATGCCCAGTCAGCAAGCCACATGACAACCAAGCCACACCCACAAATTAGGCCATGCCCACAGAACTGGTTGTTAAATTTGACTCTCACCCCTGGCATTATGTCACAATGCCACTGTTTTCTTGGAATAAACAACATAAATCATACTAATGGACTTTCCACTACAATTTAATAGACTTATTCAAACCCATTTATTTTGTAAATAAGGCATTTTGCTGAAAAGTTCCATTTCTCCCACAATTATAAGTACATAAGAGATCAGTTCTAAATGGTCAGAAATGCATATTTGTAAACTCTTTCAAATGGAGTTGCTAATTAAATTTATATCAAAGTGTGCAGAAGAATTGGCAGTACCCAACTAAATTTATAGTTGGGGATTTCAAATACAAAAATTACAATGTTTTTGAACAATACTCAGATCCAGAAGTTAACATTATAACTTTAGGAAATGAAGTTTGAAAATGAATAAGTCTTTAATATAATAAAGATCAGCAACTTTCTAGCTGTAGCAGCATCTATATTATATATATTATATACATATATAGCATATATATATATGGGGGGGACACACATGGGGATCTAATAAGGCAGTAATTCCCAACTTTTTCCTTTATATGGATCACAAAAGGTTTATGTGGAAAGCCAGTTTAAGTATGAAGCTACAAACCAGGAGACTGAGAGTTCTAGTCCCACCTTAGTCATGAAAGTTGGCTGGGTGGCTTTGAGTCAATCTCTTTTTCTCACTTCACAGAATTGTTGTTGTGGGGAAAAATAGAAGGAGGAAAGAGTATTTTGTATATTTGTTGCCTTAAGTTATTTGTAAAAATAATAAGAGGCAGGATAAAATCTAATAAATGAAGAAATAAAGCATTGGACAGAAAGTTGGCAAATCATCCACAAACAATAGGCAGTGGTATACATGTGCTCCTTTCCAAATGGACATACATATTATGTGAAAATGAATGTAATTTTTTTAAAAAATATAATAAATGATTAAAATAGCCAAAATCTTAGGAAATTACTAAATCTCATGATACTTTGGCACTCCTGTCTAAAATTTAGCAAGCCTTGAGATATGAATCCTATAAACTTGTGAATTGAATGAAATTATACAATTGCAAGACCTCCCAAGATTTAATTTAAAAAAAAGAATCTGTATTTGCCACCTGTATCAATAGTTCCTTGTAGAATAAAGAAGATAACCTTGACAGGAAATAATGCCTAGGCAAAAGATTTAAAAACTTTTTTAAGTCCAAAATATCCAGATATTAGGAAGGAGCCCAGAATGACACCTCCCTAATTCAGAGGAGCATAAGAAAGGGGACAACGTAAAACATAATCAGACTTGAAAGACTATATTATTAAAACTGAAGGAAAACAATGCAACATACTGTTCAAACCCTTATCCTTGGTTGGGTGCAAAAGATGGGCAAAAGGGAAAACTGGATCTTTGCATGTGAGCTGTATATTCCATATTCTTTCTTTAACTAAATTCCAGTATTGCAAGTTCAGGAACTATGATAAATAAATATGAGAAATTATATTAGGAAGACTTTTACCAATCTTAAGTTCAGGGAAAACAGAAATACTAATTTTCCCTATTTTATAGGTAATATTATCAGCAATTTGTTTTTAAAAACTCCAGGAATTTAAATGAAAATTATTTATTGTAGTATTTTTATGTATACAACCAATAAATTGGACCCACAAGAAGGACTTACTTCTGGGTAGACATGCATAGGATTGTAGTGTTAATTATTTCCCAAACAATGTACAGTATGCCAAGAAATAATAATGGTGTCTCAAGCAACTTGCCACTGATTTCGGCTGCACCAAGATTTCACTCCTAGAACAGAAAAAACTATTAATTTTTCTTTAGCACCAAACTGGTGTTTACAATAAATATTGTACCATCTTCTATAAATCAGATCACAACATGGAACTCAGAGTAGGCACAGATACATAAAGTCCACTGCGCTACAGAGCTTTTCATTGCTGAGACTTCCATAGTAGTATTTGGCATTATTTTAATGAAACAAATAAATGTAGGAGCAGAATTCTTTATTTGGTTTCTAGAAGTGGTTATTTTGCTTTATGCCAGTTTCTAAAATATACCTTCCCTAAAAGACTAAAATGATCTCTGTTGGTTGTATTGAACAAAAATAAAGGCATATGTTATCATACATGTCAACTTGCTTCGGTCAACATTGACAATCCAAAGCACGCAAACAAGACCTCACAGAGATTCATAACATCCACTGATATAACGAAACATCAGAAAAGGAATGTGGAGATAGAATTTGGTCTTGCTACTTGCTCAGTCTCCCAGGATAACTTTCTTACAATCTATTTTTTAAAAATGCACACTAATTAATTACATGTAATAAACACCCTATTTGGTCACAGCACCCCATTTTTTCAAATTAATCCCAAAAATTTTAAAGCTCTCCATTAGTGATGTTTCTCTCTTGCTTTCAGGATTGAGACAAGTTGGTTGGTTTATTAAAATCAAACACAAAGCTATTAATCCACTGAACCATTTCTTCAACTAACCTAACATTATCTGCTTGGACTGGCAGCTCCTCTCTGTGGCTTTGCTTAGCTTTTCTTGACCAGGGGTGCTGAACAACTTCTGAACAAAAGGCATGCACTTCACATCATCATCCTATAGACCAGCCTATCCAGATAATTTCCTAAAGAATCATCTTGGTAGTACATGGGAGATACATCTCAGCAGAAATGCTGGGACAGTAAAGCATACCTTTAATCTCAGAATGGATGGAGTTTAGTTATTTGCTGTAGGAAGCCATGAAGAGATAATCCAAGGTTTAGAAACTGAAGGCAGAGCACCAATAGCAATCACTAGAGTTGGCCTCTTAAGCAGAGATGTTCTGAAATATTGCTTCAGTAGCTCTTTAAGGACCATCACAAGAAGAATGGAGTATTTATCCTCCCTCTTTGAAAGAGGGCAGTCCAATTAAGGAAGTTGTGAACTATGCACTCTTGATGGTGATAAGTGTATCAACATATGCTGCTGCCAGTGGGAATAGCAACACAATAACTGCAAGATGCTAAGAGCTAAGGCAATCCTTTGAGAATGGCAACCAATACTGGGATAATGTCAGAAGAAAGACCCAACTAGCTGCATTTCATTATGTTCAGTACCACAGGGTAATTGGCTGCCTGCTAATCTTCTGTAACACACAATGTTGTTTTTATTAAAGCAATGCATATAGCTGCAATTCTGTGTGGACACCATTATTGATTCTGTTCTAACAGAATTTTGGTATAGGAATCCTTGAAACCCATTTTCATTTTCATTTTAGAACATTATTTAGCAAAAGACACACAAGGCAGACTAATACAATATTTAACTTCTTGTTGTGCCATATTCATCATCGGATGTTGGTGGCCATTTTGGCGATCCTATTTTTATCAACAGCCACATGAAAAAGTGCTGCTGAGTTTTGTCCAAAGCAGTCTCTTAGATTTTGAAGCCACGATATTCTTCTTCTTTCTGGACCTTACTTGCCTTCAATCTTTCTTTGGAGGATTAAGTGAAGGATGTCATATTTTTCCGGGTGTTGCATCACATGTCTGAAATATTCCAAGTTTCACTTTTTAATGGTTTTGATGATTTCCCTTGGTTTTCCCAGGTGGCTTATCACCTCCTCATTACTGCTTCAAATATTTAACTGTAAATATTCAATATTTAACACAATTTAAGAATTCAAAATCTTATTCATCGTAAGGTGAGATGGTGCTAAGTCCATACACATGCTAAACATACCAAGCATTAATATACTGGTGTGCTGTCCAAATGATTCCAAGTTAATCATATTAGCCATTTTTTGGTTCACTTGCTTTGGCTTGTGGTTTTGATATTAACACTATGGTTTGTTACCATCTGTGGGATACAGCTGTAGGTTTTTTATGCCTTAAATAACTTTTTCATCTTGCACCATTTACTTAGAATTTATGAAGCACCAGTTTATATTGATGAGTCAACACTTTTGCTATTTTTATTTACTAATATTAGTCTGAAAACAATTAAACTTCTTCAAGTGTTCTGCGCTAAACCTTTAAAGGTTTCTAAAACCTTTAACACATTATTTTAAGGAAACAAGTCATTTCTCGGGGCTCTTTCTAACATTTCTACTATAGGTAAATCAGTTACAGTATTTTTCTTAACATTTATACATTGGTAATTATTGGAAAATTATTCATGGTTACTTCCTGTTTGGTTGGTACCTATTTTCCCTTAATCTGTATGCATAGTGCCCAGAGCTGGTATTCAGCCAGTTCTGACAAGTTTTGGAGAACCAGTAGTGGAAATTTTGAGTGGTTCGGAGAACCGGCAAATACCACCTCTGATTGAGAACAAAATTCTCTGCCTCCCAAGTCCCAGCTGATAGACTGGGTCTTTTTTTGTTGTTGCCTTGCATAGGAGAACGGAGCTGGAAATCAGGTTAGTGGGGTGGGGAGGGAATGGGGATTTTACAGTATCCTTCCCCTGCCACGCCCACCAAGCCACATCATGCCTACCAAGCCACGCGCACAGAACTGGTAGTAAAAAAAATTGAATACCACCGCTGATAGTGCCCAACATATGACCATAATTGGGGCCAGAATTTCTATTGCTAAACAACGAAGTTGCTATATGAATCACACCCAATTTATGATCTTTTTTGCACAATTGTTAAGTGAATCACATGGTAGGTAAGCGAATCTGGCAGACAGCTGGCAGACAGCAGAAGTAGCCTGAAGTACTGCACTCTAACCACTGCACCACTGTGACTCATTAAATCTTTTAAATCAATAAATCATCTAAAATCAGAGCCTAAACATTTGAAGTTTCTTTTAAAACTGGCACAAAATGGGTGCTAAGTTTAAAAACGTGCAGTACTTAAATTACAGTAAATTGGAATGTTTTTTTTCTCTCCTTTTCCTTCCCCCAAACCACATCAGAATGCAGATTATCCCCATGCAGAGTGGTGAATGCATTTCATTTTAAGCTAACTGAAATTGAGATTTCTGTTTGACACAGTGGGTCAGAAACTGCCATTTATTTCAACTTGGACCTCAGCAGTTGTGTCTATAAAGTTTCCTTAATGGAAGTCAAAAGCAGCCGAACAAGCAGAAATGGTTCTGTATTTGGAGCATTAGCAGCCATACACTCTACGTGTTAAAAGCATCTCTTAACAAGCTCCCTGGTGGTTGTCATCTTTTGAAACAAACGGGCATTTATGTTTTTTCACTTAAAGCTGAGAAAACATTATTAAAGGCATGAAATTATTTACATAGTGTAGCTATGGCAGACCTGAATCTGGAGAAAATCTCCAGTAAAACCCTTGATTTTAGTGACTTTCCTTTCAATAAGCCCAAGGAAAAAAATGTTGATAGATATGGCACAAAAGATAATGTGAAAGGCAGAGTGAGTTTCCTTAATATTATTTATATATTATTTATATAAATAATTCTATATCTTCCATCATCAGTAACATTTCAGCAATTGTCTTGTACTTTTAGTAAAGGTTTTAGCTGATCGCACACACAGAGGAAGGTTGGGTAATTACTTGCACTATATCACTGCAAATTACTGTAATGCTTTCATTTCTTTGATGTGGAAAAGCCCAGGAGATACATTATATGCAAGTTATATTACAAGATATGTTGTTACTCTGGCAACCTTTTATGGGTTTCTGCTGACACTGGAACTGAAAAAATGATATTTTTTTGGATTTGTTTAGATAAGTTATGGGATGAAGAGATCTGTTGAAGCCCTCCAACGGCCAGTGGAGCTGGCAGCAGATTCGGACAGTGAGGAGGTTGGGGAGGAACATGGGCCAATCCTGGAGTCTGGGGAAGGCTCTGACAAGTGCTCTGTGTCAGAGGCAGGGATGGGGCCAGGGCTGTCTGACAGTTATCAGCTGCCTTCAGAGTCATACATCAGTGAGGCAGAAGAACAGCTGGAGCCTGTTCCCAGTGTGCACATGCATAGAGCTGCCAGGAGAAGGGAACAGCTAAGGAAGAAGGGTCAACTTGGGAGTAAAGCCACAGGTGGACAGTGAATGGCTCCTCCCATAGGGGAGGAGTGAAAGGAGACTGGGGTTTTGCAGGAGACAATTAGTTCAATTCATTAGGGTGAAGATTTGTTCCTGCATTCTTGCAAAGTATTGTCTGCTACAGAGTGGCATTTGGAAGATATCAGCCTGGCAGCTTTCCAAGCCTGATAAAGGTCTGTAGTTATGAAATCTCTTGAAAGTCTGTTGGCTGGGACTTTGCTGGAGAGGAATTCATTGTAAACTAAATAAAAGGGGGTTTATTGGGACAAGAAGTCGGCTTCATGCTTTTGGGGAGCCCAGATCAGAACAAGATCAATTTTTGTAACCTTAGAGGGGGTAAAAAGTCATAAATTTGTTTACACTTGGATGAAGTTTGGAAGTCAAACACCACACACACATCTGTATCATATTCTTGCTTTCTTTTCATTTGTTCATTTCTTCTTTTTCCTTTGCAAGTTTTATTCTTTCTTCCTGTTCTTTTTTTTTCTTTAATCTGTTTTATATTTTATGTTGATAACAAAAAGTTCTTAAACATATGTAAACTAATTTGGGACAGAGGAAGTGGAAAAGCATTTTTCTGGTGTTCCTCACATATTAATTCAACAGTACAATAAATTCACTGATTTCTGCTGAAAAGTTAATATTATTGATTTCCTCTGAGATTAATGCAATATCAAACCAAGTTTATAAATTATCAGGTGGAATGGAATGGAAGGGAATGGAATAGAATAAACTATTAGTTATAAGGGATCTTGGAGATCTTCTAGTCCAACCCCCTGCTTCGGCAAGAAACCCTATATACCATTTCAGACAAATGATTATCCAATCTCTTCTTAAAAACTTCCAGTGTTGGAGCATTCACAACCTCTGGAGGCAAGTTGTTCCACTGATTAATTATTCTAGCTGATGGGAAATTTCTCCTTAATTATAAGTTGCTTCTCTCCTTGATTAGTTTCTGCCCATTATTTCTCATCCTGTCCTCGGGTGCTTCAGAGAATAGCTTGACTCCCTCTTCTTTGTGGTAGCCCCTGAGATATGGGAATGTTTTCTTGACTACTCTTACTTACTTACTGTATATATGTAACCTCTTACCTATTCGGGCCAAGGTTAACCGTCCTGGTGTGCCAGATGTCTGAAACACCACCTGAAGATGCCCCATGATATTATGCACATCTCAGATTGGTGGGAACATTGGCATAACTTTGTATGTGTGATTTTTGTGCCTATTGCCTCAGATCTTGCATTTTTCTGATGCTACCACTTCAATTTTTTCAGTAAAAGTCCTTTTCTCTATAACAATGAGTCTATGGTTTTCTTTCTTGGATTTTGAATGGAGTCTCACCTGACAGGACTTGGCAAAGTTTCTTAGGCAAAATCTAATGGAAAGAAGGAAGTTTTCTCTGTCATCATATGGAGTTCTGGAGAAAGAGCAAGCGTCTAATTATTTCTAAGTGCCTCCAGATTCTCTTTTAATACATTCCATAACATCTAACTAGCAGAAGAAAACTTAAAGGGTTGCTCTTGGCAGACTCCTAATCTTGTTGAGAGCTAATAACACACTATGGGATGACAGAATTCCTCACTATTTCCTAGTGCCAGATCTTCATGTACTATATTTCAAACCTGTTTTACCCCTTTATAAATTTTGCTTCCCTTTGTTTAAAAGTATTGTCATTCATCTTTTTGAATGTTGTGCATAGTTTGCTGCAGAAAAGATGAAAACTCTTGGAAAGAAGAAAACAAGAAGATGAAATGGGCAGTAACTTAAAAAGTTTGAGCAAGCAAAACTAAAGCCTTTGAAGTAACTGGCCAAATTCCTGGCTGTAGGCCATTCAATTCCATTTCATGCATTCTCCCATGCTCCTTAGCAAAGCACAGGCACCAAAACCACAAGAATTCTGATTTTTTTCTTCTTCTTAACATAAATTTGTATCTGTTTTGATTTTATGGAATTACAGATATGTATTAGAATGATGCATATATTTAAAGCAGCAGAAAATATGTTGTATGTGTGTGTGGCAAATAAGATTTAGCAGTTACCAGAGAAAGCTGGCTAACACCCAATGAAGAAAATAATAGCCATAGAAGGAAATTTTATCTCCAGAAAGTAAGTTGGATTGTATCAGACATGAAAGGATATGGGATTAAATGGACCACACTGCATCTCTGGACTATTTTACAACTGCTCAAAAAGTTGTAAAAAGTATGCAAGGAATAAAAGATTTATCAGGACAAACAGATTCAAATGTAGAATTAAAACAGGTGAGTTGCTTTGTGTTTTGCATGAGTCAAACAAGAAAAATATATAAAAGTTGGCTTGGGAAGAAGAACTCCAATACCACTTCCTCTCTTTTGAAAAACATATGCTGTGATAGCTTTAGTTTAATATTAAATGTCTGTATTTCTTAAATATGCAAGAAATCTCTCCTTTATTTTATTGGTATCAGAGTACTTTAGCATTAACATTGACTCCTGGCAACTCTATGACTGATCCCTGCAGTTTTCTTGGCAGTATTTTCAGAAGTGTTTTTGCTGGAGTTACTTCCCTAAGGTTGACAGAGAGGGATTGGCCCAAGGTCATCCAGTTGGCTTTGTGTCTAAGGCAGGACTAGAACTTTCCTGGTTTTTAACCTGATGCCTTCACCATTACACTAAGCTGGCTCTCTTAAGCATGAAATATATGTTATATGTTATGATATGTACAGAATAACCCTTGAGTAACAAGGATATGCACATGGAAACGTTTATGAGAGTAGTTATGAATAAATTATTCAGCCACACACAGATACACCAAATTGAGTTAAAGTTTACTTTAAGAAATAGCACAGTCCAATAAATGGTCCAGGTTTAACAGTCCAAAGAATATCCAATTACAAAATCTTCTTACCGGTTGCCTTTGTCATTTACAGTAAACAAAGATATCGAAGTATCAGCACAGCATAAATACAACAGTGATCCTGAGATAGCAACAGAATGTCAGAGACAGAATGTCAGAGAGAGCAAGCTATGATCTCTAGCTCCCTTTTATGGTAATTTGCAATATAATCAACCAATCGGAATATACTATAAATCAATACAATGATTTTGTCTTAAAGCTACAAACATACATTGTTGGTTTATATATTGCTAACCCAACAGATTCCTAACATTTTATACACACACATATTGAGAGACACACATACAATTGGTGGATAAGGGAGATTAATCCAAACACCCAAAGTGATATTTCATCATTAACATTTTTCTTGGCACTTACAAGCTCCCAAGCTGAACATTTTATTTGTGGGAGTGATCAGACATTACTTTCAAAATTCTCATATATGACTGATAATCTAAAAGGGTAGGTGCTTGCACAAAGCCATAATGAGAAGGTACCCTTAATCAGATTAAGACAATTGTAAACAAATCAAATTAGAGTTTAATACTATAGGTCTGTTGATGGCGAACCTATGGCACATGTGCCAGAGGTGGCATGCAGAGCCCTCTCTCTATGCACAAGTCATTGCCCCAGCTCAGCTACGCCACGCATGGTCTTTGAGTCTCTGCCATGCATGCATGGGGGGCAGGGCGCATGTGTGGTGGTGGGGCACAAGCATGGGGGACATGTGCACATGCATGGGGATGTGTGCACATGCCTGGGGGGCAGGAGGCATGCATGGGGGACGCTTGCGTGTTTCATTTTGGGGTTGCACATGCATGGTTTGGGCACTCAGTGCCGAAAAGGTTAGCCATCACTGCTATAGGTGAACTATGCCACCGTAAAGATTTGGGCAGGTATATAGGTTTGTTTAATAAATGTAATGTGGGGAAACTTTATGCTTTTTCTTTATGCACACATAACACTTTGTAGTTCTCTCTTCATGTCTTTCTCTGGCAGCTCAGTGAGCATATGGGAGCTAACCCATTTGGCCATGATTGACCCAGGACAGCTGCCAAATTTTATGTCCCCTGCTGCCAGGTTTACCATCCAAGGGACATTAAACATGGTGACTACCCAGTGTTGTGAGTCGTCTGGCTCCCAAACTGTTATAATATTGCAAGCATCATGCAAACCAGCTTGTCTGCCATCCTGCAGGAGATTTGCAGCTAGAGGAGGAAGACAAAGGGCCCCACTCACCCTATCAACGAGTTCCTATTTAAAAAACTTATAATTTAAATAAGCGTAAAGAAACATATGTTGCCCATTTGGTTCTATCAATGTGTGATTCCCTGCTAGACTTTTTAACTCTGCTCTGATTAGATCTGGAGTTAAAATTAAAGCTTTGGGCCACTGAGTACATCCTTTGCTCGGTGCAGTAAACTGTATAGCACCCCAAATACATGGATGTCTAGTCTTTAACTGTTTGGCCAAACAAATACACTGTTGAATATCATTAGGAAATTTTCCCTAATGCTGAAAGAGAGAGAGACTCTGCCTTCTGTAGCATAAATCCATTATTCTATGACATGCTTGCTGGAATAATTTTGTCAGATTATCAAATCCACCATCCAGTTTTCACTTCTCAGAACTAAACGTCCTCGGTTCTTGTTACTTTTCTTCACAGAATTTAATTTTCTCTAGTCTTCTAATCATCTTCCTTGTTCTTGTCAGAAACTCCTCCAGATTGCCTGGATTATTAATAAAGAATATCCAGAACTGGAAACATGACTTGAAGTATGACCAACATGGGATAACTGCTCCCCATAATTTCAGAAATCTACTTCTCTTCATGCAACAAACTTAAAATATTTTCCTCTGGGAAGAGATGATTTCCACAATGACTTCGTTGAACTGTTTTCACTTGTGACACCACTTTCACCAAGACACAAAGGACACTAGTAATGCCCAAAAGATACTAAGTCATCATGAACTCAGATTCATTGATTATGTGCCATCATCACCAGAACACAGGTAGATTTTCTCCCAGATGGTCTGTCCAAAATTTACTCTTCCAATGGTGCACCTATTGCCACTTAATTGACTCTGCCCACCTTTCTACTAGTTATTCCCTTCTCTTTCCTCCCACCTTCCTGAAATTATGGACTTCTTAGTAGAATTGAATGTCTGTATAATGTAAAAAGTAGGATCATTTCAGCCACATCATTTCTGCCTCAACTCTGCACTGATTAATTGCATGGTCCAACTGTATGCTTGCTTGGCTACCTTTGGTATGTTTAGGAGTCTTCTTCAACATCAAATTTCCGAAATGTCAATACTTTTTCCATCATTCTCCTTCAAAGTTCAACTTTCATTTCTATAAAATATCACACAGAAACACTGCCTGCATTATTTTGATTTTTGTAGATACTGATACTTCCCAACATTTGCCTATTTTTCCAAATTCACCCAATATACTGTATCATGTTCCCTTTTATATTTGTTTCATGTTGTTTGCATTAAAAATCAGACCATCCACAACAATGATTTATCCTTATAAATTAATTAATTTATAAAAGAAATTAATAGAAAGGTTTCTGAAGTGATTCATCACCCTTCCCCAACATGTTGCTTGTTTTAATGAATTTTAGAATTTCTCGCCTGTGTGATTTTAATTACTATTGATATGACTGATAATCATGGTGTCTGAGAATTCAGGGCATTGGGGTCAAAGTAGTGGTGTGGCACCACTTATAGAGAAGATGAGAGAAGGTTGACTCTGCCGGTATGGATATATCCAGAGAGCAGTACTTTCCACCGTGGCCAAGACTACCTACCAACTAAAAATCAATGGCTGGTGACCTCGCGGGCATCCAAAATAGAGATGGCAAGACACCAACAACAAAGATATGCAGTCTACTTGAGTCTGACTGTGTAAAGTGGCATTCAATGATCCAAAAAGAGGATCCTGCACCTACAGGAATACTCTAGGAGGAGGGGAAGGAGGAGGGAAGGAGGGGGAAGAAGCAGAAGCAGCAGAAGAACAGCAGCAGAAGGAGCAGGAAAAGAAGCAGCAGGAGCAGAAGAAGAAGAAGGAGAAGATGATGACTTGGGATGGATGTTTAGATAGGCAAATATTAGGCAAACTTTATTTTGAATCCATGCACTGAACATACATTGAATCCAACTCAGTGTACCAAGTAGTTTCTTCTACAATTCTATTAGATTTACTTTTATCCATGATGGGAAACAAATGAAGTTCATCAACTACTTTGTCTTGTTTTCCTGTCGCCAGACAAATGTAGTTAATGCATTTAAAAAAAAAACCAGAAGTTTACAAATGTAGAGACAAAAATGAACATTATTACATTAAGTAATATGGATCTAATGCACATATTGTATTAAAATATGGGCATAATTTTCAAAACTACCCAAGCAAAAGTTTCTACAAGTACCATAAAAACTAATTTAATAGAATAAATATTAGTTTCACAATAAAATACTTCAATGTTTGTTTTTACATTTTTACTCTGTAAATGTGTTCTCATATGTATGTTAGATTTGCAATACAGTGATAAGATTGAGAAATACATACCAAGACATACTAATAGCATCTCTTCTAATAATTAGAGGATCGTAGTTATCTTCCCAGAAGTCTATAATGTTGATATGGAAGTACTATAAAACGGCTGTACATATTTTCTATCATATTTGCAACCCAAAGCAATTTTAGGAGTTTTTCCATTCAGGTCTTACATTTGCTCTGATCATTGCAAATTAGCATGCCCTGTAATTAGCAAAAATACACATGTCTCTTTTTTCTCTAGTAATTTTTCTCTAGACACAATTTGTTTTATATTTTTTCACAAAACTAACCCTATTCGTTTCCACAATGCTTCAAATGTTTCCTGAAATGGTCTCTAGGAAACTGTTCAATTAAAGGCTCAGAAATGGATTATGCTACATATACATTTTACCTAAAGTCATTCATTATGCTTTCCAAAAGAAAAGAACAATTAAGAAGTGTTTTATTGAAACTGATACACAAGACCCAAGAACTATGTACTAGGAAAAATATTTAAGACTTTATTTAACAGTCCACTCCAGAATAACACAATAACATTACACCCAATACTTTAAAAAATGTAGTAAACAGTGCTTAGCACTAACAGTTGTCTGTCTTTTTAGTGGAAATTGATAATGAAAGCACAGTGTAGCCCATTTCAGAAAGAGAAAATGTAAATTATTGGGTAATATAGTTTATAAAAACTATTTGTATGATAAAAGGAAAAATATAGTTGCAACATAACAATTAAACTCATATTAACGCCTTTAATAGTTGTGTCAAATTTCACCCAGCACAGCTTCTAAGCTTGAGAAACTTCACCTGCCAAAATTTTCTGATCTGCATAATGATTAAAACCATGGTAACTATGGTATAATTCTAAACGCCTCATGCTCAACTAAATAGAAAAGGAAGACTCCTATCTTGTCTCCTATGAGCAGATTTTTCGTCTGGGCCATCCTAGACAATTACAAAAAAAATGTGAAGACTGTAATATAGAATACCTTTTATGCTTTGCATAATTTTTATTGTAAATTATTCAGACACTATTCAAATGTATATTGCTTGAAAAACCCTAGATTATTGGGTGATGGAAAATAAGACATTTTTTTCTAGGTAAATAATACAAGCTTATAATGAAATTGAACAATACGTTAAATTTCTTTGGATTGGTGAAGAGGCATGGAAATTTGTGATTCTGGAAAGTAAAACAGAAGACTGAGCTAAGTAAAACTGTAAAAATTTGGTACTTCGAAATGTTTCCTTCTAAAACATCACCTATGCTTCCAAAATTATTTGCTAAATTACGTTTTTAGAGGGAAGAAACGACTGATTTTGATTGATTGCTTCATGATAATAAAACAGATATAACTTTGCAGATCTTAATCAGTTGTCCAAGCCACTTTGAAATGAATAGGAATTGTGCATTATTATAGCCTGGGATTGAAGATAATAATAATAATAATAATAATAATAATAATAATAATAATAATAATAATAATAATAATAATAATGAAGATATAAGCCATTCACTCTGTAACATCAGAAAAGATTATTGAATATATTTTCTAAATAAACAAATTGCTTTTTCTGTCCAAAGTTGATTCATTATTTAAACATTTATGAAGAAATAAAAATCAGCGGTGCAAAAATGTGGTTACACTTCGCTACAAACACATTTCTCAGATTCTGTTGGAAACCATTTATCCATTAAGGCTTCAGAGTTATAAGTGTATTATTTAGAGAGGAGAAGTACAAATTAGCCATGTTAATTGCAAAAGTCAAGTATAACAGCACTTTTCACTTACTACTGATTTTCTTATGCTAGAATTTATAATTGAGATTTGTTTTAGTGTATAGTTACGAACAGTCCCTTCTCTTGGGATTATATATGAAGATTTCAACTTAATCCCCATGTTGAGGAATGAAATGACTCTTTACAAAAGAGTAAAATGAATAACTTAATATATTCAAATGCCTTCATTTTTAATGATCTCTATACTAAATGATATCCACTTCCATTAGCCCTGTGTAACCATAATAGTATTACTAATGACAGAACACAATAATTCATGGTAGTTGGAGTTCCATTTCTTGGAGAAATGGAAAGACTGCTACAGCATTTTCCCCTGGATATATCTATTGGATTCAATTCAATTCAATTCATTACAGTCATAGACCAAGAGACAAGAACAAATAAAAACACTCCGAAAATATACAATTAAAAATTATGGTATAAAATAATAAATAACAGGTAAAATCTATGATAAAATCCAGTCTGTCAGTTATACATGGTCCAACTATCCTAAAATTACGATCCATTAACTGTGTGGCCCATAGTTTAATACTAAAGCAAAAGGAATAAGCAGTGCAAAGGGTTAGCACCATTTGATGTATAAAATAGCTATGGTGGATTAGACACATGTTTCCAACAAATCCTAAAAAGTACAGCAAGGTAATTTTAAATTGTAAATATAATAATTCAAAAGAACTTGTTATGACAATGAAACTGTATAGCACTTTAGAACCTTTTGGACACCAGGGACTGGTTCAGTGGAGGTTTTTCTGTGGACTGAAGAAAGCGCGGTTTCACATGCTGCCTGCATCCCATGGATGGGCCTTTGCTTGTTTCAGGCATGCCACAGATGGGATTACAAGATTGAGAAACCTTCGTAACAGTTTCATAAATGCTGGGGAGAATTTATGAGTGATTTATACAGTCGTAATGTAATCTGTAAGCATTTGAAATACTGATTACCATTACTATAATGGACATTAGTCAAGATACCAAAAAGAACCATGTATATTTTTCTTTGTAAATAACACACAAGCAAACTAACATAACAGATAATGGTTACCTGGACAATTATGATAATTATTTCATTTCAAGGCATTCATTCCATTAAATGTACGGAAAGGGAGTATGTAGGTGTATGTAGGTCTGTTATTAAATTCAACATCATCATCTCAGTAAGTAACATCACTAGTAGAACAATTCATTCAAGGTATTTAAAAATCAATCATTTACTATAACTTATTTACCAATTTCCCCAGTGGGTACAAATATTTGTTTAAAAAGATATTAAGCTACTCCTTACTAAAGCTAAACCATGGTTTTCAGCTATTAAAGAAACATCTCATAATAAACATGGTAAACAACCAGTAACCAGCTTCTCAATGAGATTGATAGTCAGTTTAGATATCTATCAACCAGGAAATCTATTGAGGGGGGGAAATATTCTGTTCTGTTTTCTCACATTCCTACTTGCAGGTCTACAGAGTACTGGAATATTGTGTTCAAATCAGCTAGCTTAATGCTAGAATCATCCCTCCTCCTCCTCCTCCTCCGGTTTATTTATTTAGTGCATTGCGCTGATTCTATGTAAGGTTTTTTTTTCACCTCTAGCATATCTATTTTCTTTCCATCCCACTTTGTCTCACTTTTTTAGATTTTCTCCATTTCATAATTTTACCTGCACTAATTGTATGTCCTCCTCCATTTCAAACTTCCCCACTCTTTCACACACTTTTGCTATCCTGTTTTTGTCCTTAACATTATCATTTTCTTCTAAATTTCCAGTACAGAACTTTGTAGGGTCCTAATGCCTTGCTTATTTCTTTGTCAAAAATATCCCAGATTTTACTTTGGACTTCCTGATTGGAGATTATACATATCCTAACCCAATATGTGAACAAAGAGCCAAGTGTCCAGCCACTAGGATGGCCAACTTGCCATGGCCAACTCACTGCAGGACAACTTGCGGCAGGACAAGATTTACACTAATATTGAAGAAAAAATCCAACAGAATCATTAAAGGATGCAAAAGGAGGGACAAAGAAAAATGTGAACAAAAATTAAAATAAAATTTAAATTTTATTTTAAGTAATGAAATTGAATTGTTGAATTGTCCTGGGCTGAGCTGGCTGTGGCAAATTGGCCATAGTAAGTTGGCCATGGTTAGCTGGCCAAGGCAAGTTGGCTTCATCCAGTTGTCCTATTCCAACACCAGAAGGATGGGACCTCCCAGATCTCAGAGGGAACCTCATTGTAGAAGGCAGAGAAGAAACTAAGAGCACTCCAATCCTACAGGTATACCTATAACTGTCCATGTCATTGTATTCTGAAGCTTCTGGAAGTTCTTCAAAAAACATGTAGGGTATAATACAGGGTGTGTTACATTGGTCAAGGAAAATGTTTTCTCTGCATTCTTTCATCATGGTCAGACAGAAATCAGTGGATTTAAAGCACATAACCAAAAAGACATGCTAGCATATTTGCTTATTTTTATAGTCCAGGATGCTTTATCTGTGTGATTTAGGACTATAATGTTGGCTTTGGACCAAGGAACCTGAATTTACATCTAAAAAGGTCTCATCCATCAAAGAAAATATGTGCTATTGTCGATGATGATGCTGATGATTAGCAGTGGAGCATCAATGATTTTTACATGTTCATATTACTGCCTTTTTCACACTGATTGACTTTCACAATTGTTTTATTATTGTTACCAGAGAAAAGGTAGAAAAGTCAAAAAAGATTAATTTGACACTTCATAGAAAAATCATGTTTTTGTTTGGACTTATTGTTACATCGTGTGAACCCCATCAACAGCAGATTATGCCTCAAACTATGTTTAAGTAATTTAGTACTAAATTAAATATCTAAACATTTAGATAAATTTCGATAAATTAAATATCTAAATACTAAATATCTGAAGTGCCTGCTATATAACTGTGCTACAATCCTTCCACTGGTTTTTCTATGCAAAGATATCAAATGAGCTTTTGAGCAAATATGAACAACATTTGACATGAAGTGTGACAACCCTACCACATATGGCTGACCCCAACATGCAGGGAAGAATTGAACCTGGTTTGTTCTGGTATAAAGAATCCCAAAATTACAAATTATCCTGGAAAATTGGAAAAAACAGAAGAGTCAATGGCAAACAACTTCCATATTATTGCAAAACAAACAAACAAATATGTAAGACTCAAGTTTAAGTCAGAGGACACTTTATTAATTTTCATCTATCTATTCATCTATCATCTATTTATGCACACACAAACAAAATAAAGTATAAACTAAATCCATCTAGTCATCTAGTAGGTCATCTAATATAAACACATGCAAAAATAGAAAAGGTTTCCTAGGATTTGCAAAGCTTTTCAATCACCAAGTAAGCTTTCTACATCGAATATTCTAAAAGCAGAAAGCAATTTCAAAAGAACCTTCTCCATTCCTTCTCCCAGTATACCATGATAGCTGTTACAATTCTCATCACTTCCAGCTAACATCTGACATGTGGTTAGATTGCAATCCAATGCATCAAGAATGAGCCCAAATTGAAAAAGTTGGTAGTCAACCATAGTGACATTCATCCTGTCTCCTATCTGATTTCAATCTCTCTGATTTATTTCCACCTTTTCCAAGGTCCACCTAATGAATTTTCAAATGAACTGAACTAGTAAAATTATCATTTCTTCAATGTTTTTAAGCCCATAGGTATTGGTATTCTTCAGATGGTCTCAAACTGAGAGCCTTGCATATAACATTTCAACATTTGCATATTTAACTGAATTAAACAATTGTTCGTTATTTCTTTGGAGGGTGAGAAGGGCTGTGTTATCCTGAGATGTGTATAGATGGAAGCCAGACATATCTATGTTTATGTGATGATCGATCTGGAATCCTCTACTAAACAGGGGATTAGATTCAATGGCCTTTTCCAATGCTGTAATTCTGGGTATCTATTCTTATAACCTTAAAACTTCATCTGCTGCCTCTTCATACCAGCACTCCAAAACTGTGCCAGGTTATATTAATATATTCTGGCAAGTTCAGCTTGTATAAATCAGAGGAGGTGAATAACAAAATGACTCACGTTAAGAAGTTAAAATACAAAGTTAGACTATTAGTGAAATCGAAAACATGTCTCCTACTCATGCTTTCTAATATAGCCATCTCTGAATATTCTAGATTCTTGTCATGCTAATATAATTATTTCTTGATCTCTAGGGAAGATTACTGTATGCAAGATGTTGTGATTAAATTAAGATAAATTACAAGCCATGGATGTTTATTCTTGGTTTTATTGAAAGTCCATAGAAATCAAAAGTGTGTACAATCAAATCTTAAATCCACATGTGAACTTCCAAATTGGCATTTAGTTTTTTATGTGATTGTAGGGAAGAATTAATAACTATATGAGACTATTATATTAATTTATTTGATGAATTTAATATATTTATATTAGCTTTTGAATTGGTATCACCTTTTCTTGACTAGTTCTACCAACTTTGTAAACTAGTTCTTAAGCATAACCAGAAGCACCTCTCAACTTAAAAAAAGTTTTATATCCTTTCATGAAATTTATCTAAATCCTAAAATCTTTTTAAATCATTTTTTTTTCCTAAAATTCACATTTTTTAAAGAATTGTTGTTCTGGGTTACCTAATTTAAAAATAATTCAAGCTAGGAATCCCATTTAAAATAGTCCCAAACAGAACTGGTAAAAGATTAAATCTAAGTGTACTGTTCCAGTAGAAGAAAATGTATTTATTGAGGAATACTTCAGAACCCAGAAGAGACCTAGTTCAGCAGTGAAACAGAGAGGAAAGTGAGATATTGTGTCAAGATTTTGTTTTTACATGAAAAGTACTGAGATGATGGTGACCTACATCCCAAACTAAGTGCCAACATTTCTCACCTTGTTTTGCAGACAGTGGAAGCTAGATACTGAGTAAGTTTATTAAGTGAAAACGCCAAAACTATGTTTTACTTTACCATGGTAAGACAACTAAAACCATCTGTATTTTATTTCTGTTAAATCTTTACACTTGAATTAGAGATTGTGCTAAGAACAGCCAAGATGAAATCATTACAATTGCATTGCGTACATTTATGCATCAGCATATTGCAGATTTAACTCTTACAGAAATATGACTGCAATCTCAGTTTAGTTCAACATGTGATGTGGCTATTTAAAAAAAGACAGGCATTTTTGGGCTGCATAGTTTGCAATTCCCAAGGAATAATTATTGCCCTTTATTCTCTCTTGGTCAGACTCCTGTTAAAGAATTATATTCAAGTCTGGGGCACTACACTCTAAAAAGGAATCAGATAAACTGGATTTGAGGAAGGGCACTGAGGATAATTAGGGGACTAAAAGTGGAAACAAATATTGATGGAGTTGGGTACATTTAGCTTGTGAGTATAGAACAAGAAGACGGGAATATGACAATGTTCTTTAAATATATTATAGTGTATATAGTATAGACGTAGCTATTCAAAAGGTTCATACTTGTTCTCTATGATTCTTGAATATAGGGCAAGAAGCCAGATTCCAGCCCAAGCAAAACAACCAATGACCTCAGTAGTGATGGGTGTTCCATATTAAACGTAATCAAGTAATGAATAAGGAGTTCTTGATGCTCTCTGAGCTTGCTTGTTTTCTTGCAGATGTTTCATTGCCCAAACAAAGTAACATCATCAGTGTAATAAGGAGTGTGGTTTGTTGTAAATTTATATTCTAGTGGCTTGCCCTGTCAGTATAATATATATACAGTATATAAAAGTGAAATACCACTCACGCATCATCACAAAATCTCCAGAACTGTAAAGCCTACAAACTTGAAATTTGGCACATATGTTCTTCTTGGCTTCTAGGTGCTCACTAAGAAAGAATTTTTTGAAATGACCATCAGAACATTAATACTTCATATGTTATTATTAACATGCTCTGATGCTAGGGAGTTTTACTCTCTGGCCCCATCTGAAAAGAAATCTCTTCCAAATGCAAAATATAAGCAGAGAGGCGTTTCAGTTTCAGAGCAGTTTTAGTACAGAACAGTTGAGCTAAGCCATGCCCAGGCTCCTTGCTGTCTCCTTCTTGCTCACACAGCAAATATTGTTTCAGTTCCCAAATAGTCCTAAACTCTCTCACACACTGACAGGATGCTAGCCAAATGGATACCGATGGATACTGGTAGGCGAGGCACAATTTTTTTCCCTTATTTTCCTTCAGAAAAACTAAGCTCGATTACATAGTTTGTAGTGAAGCACCGGTATAGTTAGTGTTCGATATAAAGGAGAATATTCTCCTTTATAAGTAATGAATACCTGTCATGAATACTTTATAAGTAATGAACAAATAATGAGATACCTGTCTCACAGGAATGCTTTAATTTGTATTTTTTCACTAGGACGATCCCTTTTAATCCTAAAATTCCCAGATTCTAATTTTACAAACAATCTTTCCTTTACTGAACAATAGCAAACAGATCTTAACCTGTTTCTGTATGGATGTCTTCCATACAGAAACATTGAAGAAAGCAATGTTAATTCACAACAACTGAGCGTTATTAGCTGTTTTTTTAATGTTCAAATATGTATATAACTATTTTTACACTGAATATATGCAGTAAACCAGATATGTGATTAATATAACAAAATATGGATTCACTAATGCTGTAAGTGTCATCTTTCTCATCCCACAAACCATAATTAGAAGGAGTCAAGCAACAGGGTGCTACCTCCAATGCACATTTGTTATCCCTTCCCAGAAATATACTTTCCAGATTTCCCTCCTATTTTCCCAGTATACATTTTTGTTGAATGTTTGTTAATCTTTTTCTTCTTCTTCTGACTCAGTGTTCTTCATTGTGAACTATTATTGTAAATAGTTTTATAAGTTATAATACTTCTGATCAAACCTGGGTTTTTCAGTAATTTTAAAGATGTACTAGTAACCCGTGCCCCATTGGATCATAGTTTGAGATATATTTCCTTAAACAGAAAAACAGAATGACCAATTTGGCAGGCAAAAAAGCAGTGGAAGCAACAGCATTAAGTTTACTTGTGGAAATCTGGTAGGGGGCATCAGAAATCTCCCTTCTCTTTCCTTTCCAGCTGCTGCTGAGTGGAGAATGAGGGATTGCGAGACTGGCTGAGAAATTGTCACAGAACATTGCAAACTAAAGATCAAGTAAACCACAAGAGCAGCCCAGCAGTGCAACAGCAGCCGATCGCACTGAAGCAGCTACAGGTTTCCCAAATTTCATTCTGTCAGGAGTCATGTCCCGGATTTTAGATATATTGTATAAGGAAGCCCATTTGCGACACTTTGGTTCAAAAAATATTGCCCTGTGCTGCACCATTACACCCAGTTAAGGAACCTGACAAGAATTTTAGTCCAGTAGTATACAGATTAAGAATTATCACTTTGTGACAATATCTGCCATCTTTATAATGGTAGTGTCAGCTTTGGAAGCCATATTAGAACCAGCAGCTTCCACACTGCCACATTCCTGAGCCTAGGAAATTGGGAAGGGGGATTTCATAGGGAATATGTAGTTAAGACATCATAGCATTCTTTTCAGTCAAGGTCATGTTATCCTGCACCTGGTTGAGGAATGATTAGAGGATTGTCTCCTGTTAAGAAAGATGGTAATTGGGCAATATGATGGACTGATGGGTGCAGGGGATGGGTCTTTGAATTTTAAGTTACTGAGGGAAAACCCAGAACTCTCAGATTTAGGTTTTCCCAGATGTGCCAGTATGACAATCCTAATAAAATGGGACCTTGAGAAAATGCCTGTCTCGGAGTTTTGGTGTTGGAGTTCATTTTTCTGGAACACTCACAGGTGGACAAGATAGTTCCTTCCACAAAGGAAAGGAGTATATCAAAGAGGTACTTGTCAAAATTTCTGAATTTCAATATATCTATAGAGAATCATTTTGATGCAGAAATATGTTCACTTCCCATCTGAAAAAGTAATTACTTCAAATCAAACTTGTCTTGTAGTGATTTCATAAATATGCCTTTAACAATGTTCTTGGCAGTAATATATAAAATGTTTTGCTATTACCTTCTGGGGTGGTGGTATTTTTTTTAAACTCCACACTGTAGCTTGCAGCCCTAGTGTTCTCTACCAACCAGCATTAAACCTGTTTAGCTTCTGGGCTTAGACAATCCTTATGTTATCAAGAAGTATCCTCTCTTCCTCTTCCACATCCCCATTTTCCTTTTCCTCATCTTGGATAATTTGGGAAACAGAAATGTAGCAAGTATGTGTAGTCTTTGTTTAGTGGCTGCCTTGTTTAGCCACCATTTGCAGTTACAAAGGTGATGAAAAAATAACTTTAAAACCAATCCTTACATTTACACCCTCTGCAAGTCTGTAAAGGGAAGGGAAGCTGAAGTAAGTTTATAAGCAAACATGGTTTCACTAAGCAACTGCTTTGCTTAATGACTGAGTTGCCAGTCCTAATTGTAGACACAAAATGAGGACCTCTAAATAGAGTAATGAAAGATTAAGTGAATAGTGCCATTAGTATTGACCTAAAAAAAGGAATCTCTGTGTCCTGATCAGCAAATGTTGTGATGATGTATTGGATGAAAGACATTGTAAGATATGGAAAGGGCATTTGATTTGAATCAGTTTGAATCAGAACAACACTGATCCAAATTCTCTGTCACATGATGTCTTCAGTCAAAAAGGATGCATGCTTCTAGTAGCATAACTAGAATGGTTTTTCAGCATTAAGTTAGCAGAAAGAAGCTCCTGTGCCATATCCTAAAGCACACCTCCAGGTCTTGCCCCAAATCCTCTAGGTTGGACAGGGTGATCAGTGGTGTCCAAATTTAGAGTAGAGTAGAGTAGAGTCTGGAATGGAATGGAATAGAATAGAATAGAATAGAATAGAATAGAACTGAACAGAACAGAGTAGAATAAAACTGAACAGAACAGAGTAGAGTAGAATGAATAGAATAGAATAGAATAGAATAGAATAGAATAGAACAGAACAGAACAGAACAGAATAGAATTCTTTATTGATCAAGTTGATTGGACACACAAGGAATCTATTTTCGGTGCACAAGCTCTCAGTGTATGTACCGTAAAAGCTATAAGTGATAAATTATTATCATAGACTTCATAAAAATACATTCATCACAAATCATAAGAAACAATACTTAATGACAGTCATTGGATACTAAATAAGCAATCAACGAAAGTCATACTAGGAAACTAAATAAAACAATATAAATCATAAAGATACAAACAACTAAGTTATAGTCAGAAGTACAAAAGGAGATAGGTAACAGGAAAGATGAGAAGAATAACCATAATGCAGCTTTACGAAACAGTGTTGTGGGAATTAACTGTTTAGTAGAATGATGGCATGTGGGGGAACTGTCCTTATGAATAGATTAGATAGATACAGATTAGAGAGATAGCTATAATGATAGATATTATATATAATAGAATGATAGACTTTCTACGTTAACTATGTGCATTAAGAAGTAAACTACTGCATATATAATACCTATGCCACTGTTTTTAGGATGGAAAAGTTCAGAGATTTGGTACTATATTATGCAGATCAAACTTGCAGCTTCCTTGGCTGTCATTACCTGTCAAATACTATCTCTAGTCTTGTATTTGTCCCCTTCATTGCACTCATTCGCTTTCAACAACCTGCTACAGTTTTGTCAGCAAGCCCATAAACACTGGTTTTGTTCCACAGGTCATTCACCTTTAATATGATCAACAGTTAAGGCACAGAAATTATCTACTTTTCCACTTCACATCTTGTTGTTCCATTAACACACAAACAAATACTGTTTATCCCAGATAAAGCATCTTACAACAGATTCACTCAAACTGCAGGTATGCCAAGTGGGGCAGAAACGGGTACATCAACCACCCTGCCCTAACATTCATATAATAATGAAAAAAACTTCCAGCATTGTGGGATGGCTTTGCCATCAATACAGCAATAGAAGTGGGCTAATCAACCCCTGTATTTACTTTCAAAATCATTTGGTCTTTTGCTAGGATACTTTTGGAACAAGATTTAATGTTCTTATTTGCAGTGGCATTTAGTTGATGATATGTCTTAGCTGAGAATAAGTACAGTGGGCCTTAAGGAGAAAAATGCTATATCAGATGGCATCAGCAGTTGTAGGACTTCACACTGGTCTGCTATTTGCCTCCAAGTCCAGCTCTAATTTCCTTCTTGCCATGGGGAGGTAGGCATTATATGATGAATACGACAGATTGGCAATTTTTATTCTATGATGAGCCCACTCTCTCCACACTCCTAGAGAGCTGTGCAAAGGGCCCCTTCTTCCCCACAAGCTAACAAAGGCCACCCTCACCACCAATCCTTATCACAAATAAACATTTTTATGGAGAGGACCACTTTTCTTCTGCCTCATGACGCAGGGCCTGTTGCAGAGAGATTGTCATCAAAGGACCGTCCATAATATGCCTCAGACTCTTATGCCTCGGTAGGCAGTAAAACTAACCAGTCCAAACATAATTGCAAGAGTTATTTCGGTATGTCTCTGGGTTTTCCCATATGCTCCTATTTCCTGCACCATTGACTTTAATGGACAGTAACAGAGGGAAAAATACAGAGATAGGATGGAGGGAGAAAAAAACTAAAGGGATGCCCAATGAGCATTCTGCATCCCACCAGGGCCCTTCAAGTCTCTTTAAAAAGACTCGAACAGCACACATATACATTCACAAACACACATACACAAACTCCTTTCTATCACCCACACATTTTCTTGCCATGCATTCAGTTAGCCATGATAAACCCATCCTTTCGCATTCCCCATGTTTCTTTGCAGCAAACGCTCCTCCTCGCCTGGAAGTTTTCTACACTTTCCCCAACTGCTGACAAAGTCGTTTTAAAAAGAAAGAAAAAGAGGTGGAAAGGCAACAGGTGCCTCCCGGAAATGAGCTCCCCCGGCCACTTCTGCACACTGTGCAGCTGTCGGACCCATTTTGAGGAGCGGAAGAAAAGCAAGTCTGGTCCTATATTGCACTCCACTCAGCGCTCCACACACACCTCGGTTAAACCACTTTCTTTCCCGTGACGCTTTACCAGTGTGGAGTGGGCTCGCCAACACGCATATGTGACCGTGACTGCGTTTCCCACAGGCAGCTTTGATCTCTTAGCCGCGGCATTCGTGCAACAGGCTTGTTTAGTTCTCGGTTGGCAAGGTTGAGTGTGCGGTGTGAATCCAGGCCGTTTCAAGGAGCCGTGGGAAAAGTATTCGGCAAATGGAGAAAACGGGGTAATTTCGTAACCAGGTTTAAGCACGTGGCGCCAACACAGCCTGAGCCTGAGCCTGAGCCTGAACCGTCCCTTTCACCTGACCCAGCTCAGCCGACGCCCCCCACCATCTGCCCCGCGTGCCTCTCTCTCTCTCTCTCTCTCTCTTTAAGCGGGAAACCCACTCACATGGGATAGTAAGCGTAAGGTGCCAGGCAGTTCTCCTCACACGCTTCGGAGTCCATCAGCAAATAGTCCTGGCTGTCGTTCCGGGGGGTTCCGCCGACCGGCGAGCCGTTCCCCCGCGGCGCGTAGAGCTGGTTGTGACTCATGGCGCTTCCTCTGGGGAGAAGTGGTAGGGTCCCGAAAACAAAAAAGGCCCCTCTTCTTCAGGAGGCTCCCGGCCCCCAAAAGGGGCACTCTGGGGGAAAAACCCCTCTCTCTCCTGCAAAAACACACACACATAAAACACACACAGGCGCCCGCCGCCTGTGGGGAGAGATACACGTGCGCGCACGCCCGGCCGGCGTTGTTTAAAAGCAAAATTATTAGTAATGTTGGTTAAAAAAAAAAAAAAATGGCAGAAGCGCTCGCCTNGTTGGTTAAAAAAAAAAAAAATGGCAGAAGCGCTCGCCTTCTGTTCCCCCGGCTACCTGTGGCGCAGCGTCCCCATTTTAAAAGAGGGCTGGAGACGGTCGTTTCTGCGTGGCGGAGGTGGGGGAAGACCAAAGAGCGAGCCCCAGCGCACCTCGCGGATCTCTCCCTCGCCGGGGTCGCTTCCAGCCCCCACCACAGCCCCTCAGTCCAAACAGGCGGCTTTGTCCGCCGCTCCGAGCCTCCGGATAACCACCGAAGGAAAGAGAGGAGGGGTGGGGGTGACCAAAATAAAAAGGACGGAGTTACTATGTCAACCAGCCCTATCCCCCCCTCCCTCTGAAAGCCATCCGTGCCCGGAGTAGCTCAACCAGCTCTTGCAAAACCTCAACGGAAGAAAAAAAAAAAAGGAAAGGAAAGGCCGGGGAAGAGGGGCTTTAAAAAGTTTACGCGACCGCCGCCGGCCAGAAGCAACGCGTGGGCGCGGAGGGCCACAGATCCAATGGCGAAACGCCGGAAAAACCAGCCTCGGCATCATAACCGCCGGCCCTTCCCACGTTTTTCATCTGTCCCTTCGGATCATCTTGGGCGATCACGTGAATGAAGGGATTCCGAAGTCTTCCTCCTACCGCTTGTTTGACGAAGATCCTCAAGAGGTATAACTTCGTCGGCGAAGTCCCGTGCTGCTTTTTGGCTCGGGTTTTTCATGAAATGGAAGCTCTTGCCATCACCAGCCTCGTAAAGTCAGCGCAGTTTGGCGCTGCCACGATCTTAAGCTTTGCATAAGGAAGGCTGGAGAAATCAGAGAAATCACCTCGTCTGCCTCTCTCCGTTCGTTTGCTCTTGGAGGCATGTTCTCTCAGGGCTGGGTACCGAGTTATGCAATCAATACATCTGGTACATCTGCTTCGTTGGCATTCAACAGTTAAGGAGATCTTAATGTTGCCTGGTTGAAAAGAAAAGGGACAATCAGGGATGCAACAGGGATTGATTACTGTGAACAGAATGGACAACCTCGATAATGAAAATGTATTACCATCCCCTGAAAATGGATAAATTAGAAATGGTATTTGACAGAGGTGGTATTTAGCAGGTTCTGACCAGCTCTGGAGAACCAGTAGTGGAAATCTTGAGTAGTTCAGAGAACCAGCAAATACCCCCTCTAACTGGAGATTTTACAGTATCCTTTCCCTGCCACGCCCACCAAGCCACACCCACAGAACCAGTAGTAAAAAAAAATTGAATCCCACTACTGGTATTTGACTGGATACATCACTCTTTAGAATTGGGTTGTTTGGGTTCTGCAATTAGCATCTGGTGATTGTCTATTCTGGCAATTCTTCTCATCCACTGATATTCTTTTACTTGCAAACATACTTGGTTCCATGATTATTTTTAAAAGCTTGCAACAACTTTTCTGGAAAGTTTGTAGAAGGTCAGGACATCCTAGATGTCCATATGATGGAAGAAAAATATTATTGTAAGAGACCAGCTGTCAACTGTTTCACTGGATGCTGTTAGATGAGGCTAGAAAAATAATGATTTCTGCTTCTTTTTCAGTACAACTCTCGGTTCAAGGTTTTTGCAACTCACAACCAAAAAATTTAAAATGACTCCATCTCAGATCTATTCCAAAGCAATGATTTTTAGAAAGATTTTTGCACATTCCTTATTCTCATATTCCATTATTTTGTTATTTTTTTTAAATGTTAAATGGATTTTCTATTCTTTTGATAATAAAGATTTAGAACTTCTATACCAGTATAAAATTTAGTTACATTTCAAGGCACTGTATGCTGTGATATTGATGCAAAAAAAAAAGAAACGATTTAAATTTTCAAATAAAATATTCTGTTATTTTTACCTTGAATTATTGTGATTGATTGTATTTGCTGAAATAATAGAAGCCCTAGATGCTGTAATGTATCGATAGTTCTTGACTTACAAATTTTGTTTAGCGGCACAGCAGTAGGCTAGCCCCAAATTTAAAACAGAAACGGCTATGAAAGTCTGACCCACAGACGAACACTATACAGAAGCCTGATGATGGCAAATGAGATTCTGCCGAAACGTTGCTACAACTTTAAAAGCACAACTATAATGACG
>BHFT01041262.1:0-13744 GCA_004320025.1 Laticauda laticaudata
AAAAAAGAGAAGAGATTCGATGGTTTAACGAATGTCACTTTAACCTTCTTGCCCGGCATTTCCGTCTGGGCCGCTTCTAATAGTGACGGTTTTGGTGTGTATTGGCTTGCGTATTCTCTTGTTGGGCACTTTCTGCTTCCGCTCTGTTTAGGGGCTGCGTTGAGGCTCGTGCTGGGGAATTTCTGCCGTCTGCCGTGGGGCTATAGTTCCTTTATTCCTGGCAGACTTTCTCTGATGTGTCCGCGTTTTTAGCAGTACCTGGCAGTAAGCATCGAGTAATCTGGCATTCCGGTTCTCGGGCGCTAATGGTTTCCTCCGCAGCCAGGCGCATATCCCCGGCAATTCTTTTTTCGCGCTCTTTTATTATTTGCGAGGCAGACGGTGGAAGGCGCTCGTCGTCTTCTCGCCTGAATATCAGTGTTCCTCTGCTCGACGCTTGCGAAGTGGGTGGTGGTGGTTAGGCTGCTCTCCTTTCTCTAGTTGGGGTTTTCATTCGGCCATTTTTGTTGCATATCTTTTTATTTTTGACCGCCGATTTCTTTGCGCTTCGAGCGGCGCATGGCTTCCTTGCCGCGATTGCTTCGGTCACAGTGGATATATGGGCCTTGGTTTAACAGCTTACTTTGTGCTTAATGATCCTGCTGAGCCCGCTAATAGCCACGACGATCTCTCAATCGCTTCGTCGATTTTGTTGAGAAAAATCGCAAACTACCCCCTATTATGCGCGTAGAGCAGCCACAGAAATGCGGCGACGGTCTCCCCATTACTGCTGGTCTCTTGTGGTAGAGAGTCAATAGCCGCTTTTGATTAAATTTGACACTGCGGAGCGTAGGTGTGCTTTATGAGGGATTCTTTGGAGTTCTGGCCCACGTCAGTTGCTTAACGTCATCGTGGGCTTCGCGAAGGGGCCTTGGCCATTTTAAGAAGCCGTTGATACGCGAATGGGTGAGGATACAGCTCGCTTGCGTTAGTTGCGCGAGATTGTCATCTATATGCCGCTTGCTTTCCTCAGATACAATCCTGGAGAGGCGATTCTGTGTAAAATGACTGCCCAAATCCTCATCAGATTCGGGTTGAAAGGGTTGCGGAGCCGGCTGCGTTTGCTTCCAGACATCTCATGCTGGCGTCTGGCTCCTAGTGCACGCGCGTGCAAGAGTTTTCAAGCGTTCAGGACGATCCCCCCTTTGTCGCACAGTGTTTTGTTTCGAAAAAACACGAGGATAGACGGGCGGGTTGGCCAACGAGACAAAAAGGTTTTATGTATCGAACAGTAGTGCAGAATAGGGAACAGTTTGGCTGAAAAGCGGCCGACCAGCACTATTTATACAGAGCTGGCCTGCTTGCCTATCAAGCCTATGACATTTCTTTAAAGCCTTGCCGCCTTTCTCAGCAGCCTCTTTCGATTGGTTCCTAGTGACCAATCCACTTCTTACATTTTTGAACCAATCAGAACAGTAGTCTAGGACTAAACCACTTGCATATAGAACAGAATCAATCATATTTCAGGTAAAACACTAGGATTTAAAATCATTTTCTATCCATTGGTCAAATTGAACCAGGCACCATTTAAAAAAATTTTTTCTTTCAAGAAATTGTATACTGGTTTTGTACCATTCAGCAAAATTAAGTCACACAAAATAGCAAGGAATTGCCATACACCATACTTTCTAAGAAAGAAAGAAAGAAAGAAAGAAAGAAAGAAAGAAAGAAAGAAAGAAACCTTCTTTCTTTCTTTCCTTCTTTCTTCATTTATTTTCTTATAAACTACCCTTCCTTCAAGAGCTCAGTTTGAAGATCAATCTGAAGATCTCACTATGGAAAGCCAATAATGATCTGGTGGTTCAGGCACTAGGCTAGAAACCAGGGATCATGAGTTCTAACAAGATATTCTCAAGCAAATGTTCAAAAGCTCTGAATAAATTAACAAGAAACAAGCTGATTAAAATAACCAATAAAGATTTCCAAAATTCAGAAAGGCCCTTTCTTTAGGCAGATTCATTACCCTTCCAACCTCCATTACTGAAGAAAGATACACCCCACCCCCTCCCAAAAAAATCCCTTATGAAGAAAGACCAGGCCCATAATTGAATTGATGGAACACGTTACACTCTATTGTCGTCTCTAGGCAGGTGGACACCAGGAGCAACTGAGAAGAGAGCCTCCCTATCCAGGCATAACTAGTGTACAATATAAAGTTGAGCAAAAGCAAAGTGGTTCATTTTTGTCATCTTCAACATCAGCATTATTTTCACTGTTATAATTAAGTTATCTACTTCTATGAGAAGTACAGACTCAATTATTAACTATAAAAAATAATAATTTTCATCCATTCTACCATCAAGAATCTGGGTTGGGAGATGGCAGCTTGAGTTCAATGCTTACTCTTATTTGAAGAATAATTATTAATCATTGGATACAATATTCCCCCCTATCTCTCACCCCAGAAACCTTTAAGAGAATAAATGTCAACCTTTACTTTATTCTTTTTTTTTAATCAAGAGACCACATTTCCTGAACAATTTTGAGCAGTGTACAACAGAAATTAGAATTTTCTTCTGCCTCAATGAAGCTTAAAATTACTCTGCTCCAAGTCTCACCATGTTGGAGTACAGCCCTACTTACTACCTAGATTCAGCAACTCCTTTCATTTGGCAAGTAATTTCCTTTGAAAGAAAACCACTCTTATTTTGACCAAAGCAAACTAGGCTGTGCTTAAGGACCAATGTGATTTGTGTTGGAAAATAATAATTAACATAAGAACCGAGCTGTGCAAGGAGGCATAAATTTGTAGGAGTGTAGTGCAGCGAGAATACATGATCAAAGCAAATACTTTTAAAAAAACCTCTCAACTTTATTCCCTGCTGCATATTCATATTCTAGCTTTCCGCCTTGGCCTGCATTTGAGTAGATCCTTCAAATTCGATTGACTTTTTTCAAATGACTTTTTCTACTGACAAAATATCTGTAAAAATCCCATACTGTTACGAACTGACTGCAGAGGACTCAGACTGACAGTATAGAATGCAAGGTGTAAAATAATCATCATAAATATATCCTGTTACTGCTGATATGAAGCGGCTGGCTTTGACATAGATCACCTGATTTTTAAAAAAAAAACTGACTCTGGAGATACATATTTGAGAACATCCCCTAATTCTCTCTTCTTTTCTCCTTTACTTACTATTTAAAAACAAAAATCATGAGTTTGTAAACTCAGTAAATCTTCCCCCACAATATCATGATACTTCTCATGCATTGCGAGACAGCTTTAATGCTGAACCTTGCCCAGCCTGACTATTGAGCACCAATAATTCAACCAATATATGACAGCAGGTTTCTGACAGAGCCCAAGGCTCAGGTTTTAAAATGCTAAATAATAAAAAGTGCAATAAAATTTTAAAGTGAAAAAGATCAAAATGGTGCATAGAGGCACTATATGGGGCCTAATAACTATATAGAAAGGTGTGTGTGTGTGTGTGTGTGTGTGTGTGTGTGTGTGTGTGTGTATGTGTATACAAACTCACACATAGGAATAAATGCACATATAGGAAGACAGGAAGATTAGATAGGTGAATAGATAGATGGACAGACAGGAAAGAAAGAAAGAAAGAAAGAGAGAGAGAGAGAGAGAGAGAGAGAGAGAGAGAGAGAGAGAAAGAAAGAAAGAAAGAAAGAAAGAAAGAAAGAAAGAAAGAAAGAAAGAAAGAAAGAAAGAAAGAAAGATCAGTTTGAGTATTATACAGTGCAGCTAAATTGATCCACCAAACACCCAGTCCTGAAAGCATCATACTAATGATCAAATATCACACTACTTCTATTAAAAACTAATGTTAATATCTCAAACTGGGCCCTTTGAGTTACTGGGCCCATATGCTTAAAGTGAAGCATGGACACTCTACTCTCATCAGGAGTGCAGGCTGAACACCTTTCACCTTCGTTGCCTCCGCAGACTCCTTCGTATCACCTGGCAAGATCACATAACCAACATTGACGTCCTGGCCAAGGCAGGGTTGCCAAGCATGTATGCCTTGCTGACAGCAAGACGCCTGCGTTGGTTGGGCCATGTCATCCGCATGGACGATGACCGTATACCCAAAAGCATGCTTTTTGGAGAGCTTGCCACCGGCACAAGGCGTACTGGACGCCCAGCTCTCCGCTACAAGGATGTCTGCAAGCGAGATCTTAAAGCTGGCGGATTCAACCCCTCTCAGCTCGAGACCATGGCCTCAAATCGCCATGGTTGGCGAACAGCCACCAGGAACATCATCAAGGCAGCTGAGGAAAGAAGAAATATCCGATGGTGAGAAAAACGGTCACACAGAATGCAAAGGACGAGAGCGGTTCCACCACAGACTCAGCACATTTCATGTCCATTTCCATGACGCAAATTTTCCATGATCTCCCAAGATCGACGGTGCCAACAATGCTTAAAAGACTTCTTCCCCAATACTATCCAGCTTGTGAATTGAATTCAACTGGGGATGCCCTGGGACCCCTCAATGGGGATGGCTGAAATGTGATGGCCAGGAATGAGGTCTTCTCAGGAATTATGCATTAATTATGGAATTCTCATTCAAAAAACATTTTGCTAAAATTTTAAAAAATAACTAAAGACAAATACACAACTGTTTGCTTAACTGGTCTACTTGTAAGTTTGCTTATCTACTTTGCTTTTCTGCTTTTCTAAAAGGAACTCAACTTTATTTTTAATGCTTGTGGTTGTTACTTTTTAAGCATTGCAGCTTTTATTGTCATTGTATGATATATGGCTTACCTCTTCTCTTGTAATTTGCTCTACTCTCTTCTAAGGGGAAAATAAAACAGGTATTAAATAAAATAAATAGCTTTACTTACAAACTCCTATGTTGCCAAGCCTATATGTGCAAATGACAATATCTACTAAGATATTAACTGTAACACTTTAATAATTTTGATTTTAATTATAATGATCCTATTATTATGATCACATCTTGTGCTTTTTAAAAATATTGCTAATAGCCAACCTGAGGTTTTTTAATACTGAGATTGGCAAAGTATAAATATAATGATAAATATATAACTAAAAATAAAGTCTCCTTCAAATCAAACTCAACTATTTCTGACCACTTTCCCATATTCTTGACAATTGTATGAAAATGATTTGCCATTCCTTTCTTCTGGGGGTTTTCTCTGTGTGTTTGTCTTTAATTCAGTTTTCAGACCTGAGATTTTCTAGTAATTTCCTTTTATGTACCATATTTTTTTAAAAAATTGTGCAAGGTGGAGTAATTGTTGATAAGTATTAAGACATCAAGTCACACAGAATTACATTTTAAATATACTGATGGCACAAGTCACATAAGTATCAATTAAAAGTATGGGCAAATTAGGAAAAATGGGTTCACATTGTTTCCTATTAACTTTGAAAGTGTGGTGTGATAAAAATGTATGTCTCTTCTGTGATTGTTAACATGACTATCATAAAAGAGTCTGGTTCATGTTACACATAAATGATAATGAAGATTTGTCTGGTTTCAGCAGGACTTTCTGAATCATGACTTATTGTTTAATATCATATAGAAGACATGCAGAAAATTAAGAACAGCAAATCATAATAAATAAACCCAGTTAGCATCATTTCAGTCATGATCTTGAAAACTAATTAACATTTTAACTCAAATATCACTTTTGTGGGTTTGTTTTATGTAAAAAAAAAAATAGAAAAATCTGGATAAGGAAGTTCAAAGAGTAATGACCCTTCAATTCAGTGAGAAAGGCTTCCTGAAAAACTTCCAATGGATATTAAATAATTTGGATTTTATGATAATTTTTGACTGATTTTTAACAAAGTAATGAAAATGCAAAATATATTAATCATGTAGCTATTCCCATATCCACAGTTCTTCATATCAGTTTGTCTGTTCCTCTCCTCCAAATTGACCTTATATATTGCAAAGGTTGTGATACATTGTTCTGATTGGCAAACAATGCAAAAATGGTTTACTCACACCTCCAACTTTTCATGTTTGTTATGTTTATCTTTTACTTTTGACTGACTCTATACAACTATGCAAAGAGAAGTCTTCATTTATGCAAAGATTTCCCATACAAACAAATCATAAATCTATACACTGTATATATAAGCAAAATACCACTCATGCATCTTCACAATATCTCCAGAACCATAAAGCTTACAAACTTAAAATTTGGCAAGGATATTCCTCTTGGCTTCTAGGTGCTCACTAAGAAAGGCTTTTTGAAATGACCATCAGAGCATTAGTATTTCATTATTATTATTAACATGCTCTGATTCTAAGGAATTCTACTCCCCCTCCACACCTGAAAAAAAAATTGTTCCAAATGCAAAACACAAACAGAGGAGAGGATTTTCAGTTTCAGTTTTAGTTTCACAGCAGCAACCAGCTTTAGTACAGAACAGTTGAGCTAAGCCCTGCCCAGGCTCTTTGCTGTCTCCTTCTTGCTCACACAGCAAATACTGTTTCAGTTTCCAAACAGCCCTCAGCTCTCACACACTGACAGGACGCTAGCCAGATTAATGCTGATAGGCAGAGGTACAATTTTCCCCCTTATTTTCTTCCCCCAAAACTAAGCCCAATCACATAGTTTTGTCGTGAAGCACGGGTATAGAGCTAGTGCTTTCATGTTTTCAATATAGTTGTATCTTCTGGTTCTAACTGCTTGAAGGATCACGAGTATCTATGCCTTCCGAACTCCAAATTCATATTATCCCTGCTGTTAAAGTGTTAGCTACATCTTGTTTTTGCTCAGTTTGAGCTTTGAGATGATCTGTAAACAACAGTTTGCTACTCTTTAACCACTGGCTCTTACCAATGTTTTTCAATAATCCTAAATTCTGATCCCGTATATATTATCAGTATACTTTCTTTCCTGCTTACTTTTATAATACACACAAGACCAGTAACACTTTCCAATTTTAATTATTTTAATATTAAGCTCTATTAATAACATTCTAATCATGGATGTGGAGGGTTGAAGCGATAAGGCTGTTAAGGTGCATAGACCCATATACCCACACACCAGGTGCCTTCAAAACAAAAGCAATGAAGTTGTATTGCATGCATGGTGTATTTGCATTTGATTACTAATTTCTGATTGACCTCACATGGGCCAGACAGGGGCAGCTAAAAGGCAAAATGTAGCCTAAGGACCATAAATTGCCTAGGTTTGCTCAAAACAACAGCTTCTGAAGAAAATTATAATTTAATTTGTAAACCCAATCTCAAAATTAATACAGGCAGTACAGTTCAGTAGTACAATTGCATCTAAAATATCTCAGCAGTCTTGGGTATTTGCTTGGTGTTATCTTGCTTTCAGGGAACTTTATACTGAAATAGATGTACTTTAGTGATGAAGTAATATCTTTTACTAAAGTGAAATAACAATTCCTTTTTTTTTTCTACAAATGTTTAAGCCTTGTTCTCTTCTGTAATGCTATGGGGAAAATATATAAGGGATCTCAGTCATCCTTCACTTCAGTAATAAAGTTTGTTATCCAAAAGAAATGCTTAATTTTTTGGGAATGGAGGAGATAAGTCTTAGATAAAGCATAGGTTTTCCAAATGTTTATATTCTAATACGACAAGATTATATGAGAATTTTAGTCCAATGGCTTCTTGAAAGTCAAATATCCCTTGTTCCAACTCTAGGGTTCAGTATAGTGTGATCAGAAACAATTGTCATTGTTGTGAGATGAAGATTACTTTACAATTGAGACTGTGGTGCAATCCAATGCTACAGAAAGGGGTTTTTTTTCCAGTCTGCGCAGTGATTTCTCCCCTTAAGAAAGCCAGCATATCTGTGAAACAGAAAATTGAATTGGCAAGTCTGTGGGGAGCCTATTTTAAAGCCAGAAAAACAAACTCTCAGGTTTTGCCTCTATTACATTATTTAGCTTTTCTGCTTTATGAAATGGAAGATTTGGTTAAACCAATGTCTTATGTACTAATGTTTTCACCTGCAAAATTAAGGATTAGTTTAACAATGGCAGTTAAATCAAGAATTCTATGGGTTGCATCCAGATTCAATCATATTTAAACATACTAAAATCAATGGGACTTAGCATTAATCGTTTTTATAATGTGACAATTGTAAATCTGTAGACTAGGCCATATTTATGTATTTTATTAGATTTTTTAAAAAATCCTGCCTTCATTATTTTATAAATAAGTCAGGGTGGCGAACATACATAATACTCTTTTCTCCTCCTATTTTCCTCACAACAATCCTGTGAAGTGGGTTGGGGCTAAGAAAGAATGATTTGAGCAAAATCACCTAGCCAGCTTTCATGCCTAAAGTGGGACTAGAACTTACCATCTCCTGGCTTCTAGGTAAGAACCTTAGCCACTACACTAAACTAGCTGTATGAATCTTTATTGCTATTTTATTTTTTTTTGTTCATTCTTAATTTATTCACAGCTTTTGAATGTTGGCTTAGAATAGATTATTATTTTCTATAATTGTACAGATTTATGAAATAAATTTGGTTATTTTGTTTTAAATCTCTTCCAATTAAATCATGTTCTCACTTATCTATGTCTTACTTTTAAAGAGAGAAACTATTTCCTTTTTTAATGTATAAATAAATAAGCTTGTTATAAACTAATAAATTGCATCTTCAGAATGCAACTAACCAGATTATCCATTCTCACAACGAGATAAATTATGGTGAGACCAAAGCTCAGTAGAGCAGAGCAGAGCAGAGCTCGAGGAAAGCAAGTGTGGGTAACATCTTTACTTTTTGTTTTGCCACTTTGTCTGGGTAAGGATGAGGTAGCATTGGTTCCTCTGTTTTTCTTTCATGGCATAGAGTTCTGTTGAAACACTTGTCCTGCATTCAAGATGCAGGGGTGGGCTGCTACTGGTTCTCCCCACTTCGGGCAAACTGGTCATTAATTTTATGGCCAGTTCAGCAAACAGGCAAATTTGAAAAATTCAAAACCGAATGGAGCAAGTGGCCAGTTTTAAGTTTCTGGGTGTTACCCTAAAAGAGGACCTGACCTGGGATGCCCACATTGCAGCCCTGGTCAAAAAGGCCCTGCAGAGATTATACTACCTGAGACTTCTCAGAAAACAACAACTGAATGAAAAACTGCTGGTGACCTTCTACTGCTGCACCAGAGAGAGCATTTTAACACACTGCACCTCTGTATGGTTTGCCAATTGCACAGTGGCAGATAGGAAAGCACTCCAGAGGGTTAATGTCATTGCCCAGATCATTGGTTGCCCTCTCCCCTCTTTGGAAGAGCTTTGGAAGAGCTCCCACTGCCTTAAGAAAGTTCAAAATATTTTCAAAGATGCATCTCACCCTGGGAACCCTTTTTTTGAACTATTACCATCTGGCAGACAGTACAGAATAATAAAAACAAGGACAAATAGGATGAAAAACAGCTTCTATCCCAGGGCAGTTGCTCTTTTGAATTCTGCTGTATAGTACAGTGTTGGTCTGGTGTTGGGGGTTTCTGGTTCAATGTGTGGAGGGTGAAGGAAGTGTGTTTGTGTTTATTTTCATGGTCATGGTCATGATGTGCACTGAAGATGGTGTTTGAGTTCATTGTACGAGGTGCAATGACAATAAAGTAGAGTAAACTAAATTCCACCTCTGGCTAGTCCCGCCCACTCCATTCCGCCCCTCCCAGGAGTCCCCACACAGCCCATTTTGGATCCCAGATAAGTGCAGGGCCACCACAGAGGCTTGGAGAGTGAAAAATGGGCCTCCCAGAGGCTCCAGAAGGCCAGAAATGATCCCATTTCCAGCTTCCAGAGAGCCTCTGGAACCCAGGAGGCATTTTCACTCTCCTGGAAGCTTGAGGAAAGCTTCTGGAGCCCAGAGGAGAGCAAACAATGGGCTTCCCAGAGGCTCTGAAAGGCTGGAAACAGCCCATTTCTGGCCTACACAGAGCCTCCAGTGGATGATGTTTTTGCCTTCCCGGAAGCTTGATCCTGGGGAGGGCGAAAAATGGGTCTCCCAGAGGTTCTGGAAGGTTGGACCAGCTTCTATACCTCAATGAGTATTTATAGGAAGAACAGAAGCTTTTCAGTACATACTAAAAATACTAGGAATTGCCAGAGAAATCCCCCCTTTTTAAAAACTTTCTTTCTTTCTTTCTTTCTTTCTTTCTTTCTTTCTTTCTTTCTTTCTTTCTTTCTTTCTTTCTTAGAAATGATCTCTCTACTCTGATAGCCCTATTGAAATACTTCCTTACTACCTTCCTTACTTCTTCCTTATTTTGTCTTTTTTTACTGCAAGAGGAAACATAATTGTTAGCTGCTAATCACTTCACTAAAAGCTGACCTTATTTTAATAACATATTAATGTAGCAAGCATTAATTAATAAGATAACTTACAGACAGGGAAATTAGGCTCTCAGGAAGCAGCCTTTTCATGCCTCCTAGTCTCTATGGAGCAGGGCTCTCTCCAGGGACCCAGAACAAAGCCGAGAGAAGAAAAAAGCAATGTGAAGCCCCTGTGTTTGCTAAAGGAAGCACTGTCACTGTTCTACACTAATGGCCATCATGTGTAATTAATAAAAATAATCCTTCTTTCAAATAGGTAACAGGAATGAAAAATCCTGACACCGCTTCTTCTCAAGCTGCTTTCAGCTGTCTTTCAGCAGGAACATTGCTTGTGTTTTGAAGAACAGCTATGAACAATCCAATACTCTTGTGCCTTCTCTTTTGCTGCAGAAGCTGTAATTTGGGGAGAATGTTGGTGGTGGGGAGAAACACAGCTCAGATTGCTTTCATAGGTTTATGGCAAAGGTCTCCAAACATGGCAACTTTAAGACTTGTGGACTTCAACTCCCAGAATACCCCAGTTTATGGGATATGCCATAGGCAGGCACAAGGAGTATGGGCAAGCCAGCAAGGGCCATGGGAGAGTGCTACCGAGCAGGGACTTGCCAGCAAGGCCACAGAGAGGCAGGGGAGTGCTGCAGGTGGGTGCACTCTGCAGAATGGGGATCCAGAGGGGCATGCTACAAAATATGACATCCCTGGGACCCCATACTTTGTAGTGGGGTCCTAAGGAGAAAAAGTGGCAGGAATGATCTTTCCTGCTGGCTTCCTCACCGATTTATGGAAAGTTGGCAGGGAAAGTTGCAAATGGCAATTACATGACCATGGGATGCTGCAACCATCATATGTACAAGCTGCTTGCCAAGTGGCCCAAGTGCCCAAATTTTGATGATGTGATCCTGCAACAGCCAGAACTTTGAGAGCCAGTCATAAGTCTTATTTAACACCATTGCAATTTTTGAAAGGTCGCTGAATTAGTGGTTGTAACTCAAGGATTTCTTATATGTCCCCCTCTCCCCTCCAATATTTCTTCTTCCTAGATAGAGAAAGGTTGGTTTACACTTAAAAGCACTGGTGTAGAAATTGTGAGACTGTGTTTGGTAATCCTGCCTTACACATAAAGCTTGCTGGGTGACTTTGCATCAGTTATCTCTCTAAGCCCTAGGAAGAAAGCAATAATATGCTACTTCCCCAAAAAATGTAGCCAAGAAAATTTGCAGAGGTCACTCAATGTAATTTCCAAGAATCATAACTGATTTGAAGGCACACTCACAAGCATGCGTGCACACGCACGTGTGCATGCACATGCACACACACACATACACACACACACACACAAGCAGGATTGATCTATGCCAAGTGATTGACTCAGTCTATCACTTCTATAAACAAATAATGTAATTACCTTGTTAGGAATATGAGTCACCAAACAGGTATTTGGGTTAGAAATATATAAACCAGGATAAACATTTTAAAACTGTATCTTTAAGAAAATGCTAAAAACTGCAATTGGGTGTGGTTTTTCAAACGGCCATAAGATGGAGCCAGAAACCTGGTTTGTTTTAGCCTTAGTCTCAGAAGAGAGTGTGAGTAAGTCTCTCTGTTTCCTTATGTTGGAAAGTATTGCCGTTCCTCCATTTTTCCTAATTGACTGATATTACTGGATTTAATGTAAGTCTGATACTGAACTGTTTTTTGACACTGGACTTTGATATTTGGATTATCCCTGGATTGAAAACTGACTGATTTAACTTGTGAATGACTTTGGATTGTCCATTTTGAACTTTGCTTAAACCTTTATTGAAAGTAAAACCCTACATTTACTGTACAGTGTATCTGTGTGCTGTATGTGTATTATTCAAACACTACTCTTGATACGTCTCCCTGTATGCGCTCATTCTCCTTATGGGGAATTACCTCAACATACCTCAATCAAATTTTACTGCTTTGCACTAATGTCAAAAGCACCGAAGTGCTTCTGGGTTGAAAGGATTAGCCGGTACCATCACCATTGCCTTTGGGATGCCCAGGATTAGCTGGTAACATCACCATTGCCTTTGGAATGGGCTCCTTTCATATTCCCAGCAAGAGCTGGAGTAAAGGATGAAAGCTCAACCCCACCCCACAGCAGCTCTCAGGTCTCAAACGTGTGCTTGCTAGCCTCCTTCCAATCACTGAGCCACCGTGTTTCCTTTAATTTGCCAATCATAAATATAGAAAGAAACGACTCTTTTCTTTTCTAATTCTGTTCCATTTCATTTGGTATAATTTTCCTCTAAGATACAAGATTTTTCCCCTTGACAAACACACTGTTGTGTACCATTCTTCTATTTTTGCATTTTGCCCACCCAAAACATCAAATTACACAATTTCAAGATCTGGGCATTCAGGAGGATGATTGAGCCATGATGTCCATAAGAAATACTGGAAGAAAAAATAAAGTCAGTCTACTTTGAAATGTGAAGGAAATAAAATATTCTGACATTCTTAATTACTGCATTGTAGCATGGCTGGGAATTCTGATTGCTTTATTTAAGAATATTCAAGGTGCTTTGAATGTCCAAAACCTCTTTAGTAGTCAAGTGCAGTTAAAGAATAATTAACAAAGCATGTTATGAGTAATTAGTTTCTATGATAAAGTGCAGCCACAGAAATGTGTTTCATAATCAAACCTACTTATAGGGTTTCCCCTTGATAACAAATTTAAATCATGATATGGATGCAACAGCACAATGTGTGAAGGATTGTTGGAAGAATTGAGTTTTGGAGGGACTAGAAATTAATTGGCCTTCATAGTTTGTCAAAGCAATTAAAGCAATAGTGTCTGGTTTTAAGGTGATTCATATTACTAATGTCCATTACCATCTTGTGGGATTTTCATTTTCTATGGATGTGCCTGACTTATGAAATAGTACCCTCTCCCTTTTAAGGTTAGTATGGACCAATTCTGTTGGGCTTTCATACAGAATAGAATAGAATAGAATAGAATAGAATAGAGCAGAACAGAACAGAACAGAACACTTTATTAGCCAAGTGTGATTGCACACACGAGGAATTTGTCTTGGTGTAAATACTCTCAGTATACATAAAGAAAAGATAAATTCGTTAAGAATCAAGAATCATAACGTACAACCCAACTTAATGATAGTCATAGGGTACAATCAACAATCAAAACATACTAGGAAACAGTCAAGTGGAGGGGATGGAGTATATAGAGTAATGAGGAAAGATAACAGTATATAGTAGTGTAACATTTGTTAAAGTTGAACCAGTGTTGAGGAGAATTATTGTTTTGCAGAGTAATGGCTTTTGGCGAAAAAAAACTGTTCTTGTATCTAGTTGTTCTGAGTGTGCAGTGCTCTATATGCGTCATTTTGAGGGAAGAGAGTTGAAACAGTTTACGTCCGGGACATGTGAGGGGTCTGTAAAT
>BHFT01041265.1:0-48911 GCA_004320025.1 Laticauda laticaudata
GGGAGAGATCCTCTCGGGCGAGTGTCTTCCCTTGGAATGCGGCGACGGGAGCGTCTGAAGCCAAGTGTCTCCTCATGGCTCCAATTACTCTAATGCCGTGGCAGCAAGGGAGAAAGGAAAGCAACAGTGGTGGAAGGTCTCCCGAACATCCAAGCTGTCGCCACCCGCCCACCCGAGGATGCAAGGGGGGGCAATTAAGTTACCCCCCAAAAGACGGCCTAGCCATTTTTTCGGGGGTCAAAAAAAAATAAGGCCTGGCCTTATTATGTGAGAACACGGTATTATTATTAACACACTCTGATGCTATGGAATTCTACTCCCCCTTGCTACCTGAAAAGAAATCTCTTCCAAATGCAAAACACAAGCAGAGGAGAGGAGTTTTAGTTTTAGTTTTAATTTCATAGCAGCAACCAGCTTTAGTACAGAACAGTTGACTAAGCCATGCCCAGGCTCTTTGCTGTCTCCTTCTTGCTCACACAGAAAATACTGTTTCAGTTTCCAAACATCCCTCAACTCTTTCACACACTGATAGGACGCTAGCCTACCAATGGATTCGGCAGAGGCAGAATTTCCCCCCCTTATTTCTTCTCCCAAAATTAAGCCTGACCATATAGTTTCGTAGTGAAGCATGGGTATCGAGCTCGTATAAGATAAGATAAAAAAGAAAGACTGTAATACACTCTTCCAGGAGGTGCAATAGATACAAAAAAAGATGGGTACCAAACAAATTTTTCCCATAAGGAAAAATGTACTGGGTCATAAGGCTGCTGACATCAACAAATTTTAGCTTGTGCATCGAACACCAAACAATGATGTGTACCGGAACAAATTTTCATGTCAAAATGCATCAAAAAATCAAATTCAATGAGTTTCAAAGCAGTTGAGTGCTGAGGTATCACTGTACAATGTAATATAAAATATTTAAAAACTATATCTATATATCTATATCTATATCTATCTATATAATGTTACACAATTGACTAGTTTTGTTAAGATGGAAGCATGCCCAGTCCCAAGCATGATACTTAAATGCGATGCTAATTGTAATGCGGTTTCTGCATAATCCACTTAAACTGTCTACAGTAGGGTTCATATTAATCCAAACTACATCAATTCAATATATTATTTATAGGTTGTGTCAATATATAGTTTAGTCCTAAGATAATGAGTTTCTTAAATTAATTTGTATTGAATTTGATCATGTTGGTTGAGATGTATTGGGCAACTATTTTGTATATGGCAGCTCTAGCCAGCTTGTCCATACTGATTGGAGATATTGTAGAGAAGATCAACTTATGGTAGCCAAAATCCAAATGTGCCTGACAGCATCATTTCAGACTAATACATGTGATTAAAAGGCATAAGGTCCTGTGAACTACAACTCATTCTATCAGCTGAGTGGATGGCAAAACTGATGTAAGATTTAAACTGAGATAAACTGGAAAGGAAAAAAAAGGGAAGAAATCAGTGGTAATGCAGGTGTAAATTACACGAGACAAATTGTAAGTATATTATTAATTAACAAATGTAACATGTTCAAATCAAATCAAGTTTTTATTACTGTCATAGACCAGTATATTATGCAATGTTGTAAAAAAAAAAAAAACGCTGNATTATGCAATGTTGTAAAAAAAAAAAAAACGCTGTTGCTGAGACTTCTGTGATATTGAAAGGTTTTGATATATGTGAATTCATCAGCTCTCATTTAATTTTGCTGGTAGTTTCTTTGTTCCAAATAGCTGCTTTGAGATTTGTAGTGGTGTCCTGGGATGTTAAAATACTCTGATATGAATTTGACCTTCTTTTGAATCCTGATGTCAAACTTGTCTATTACTTATTTGTGCAAAGTCTGATCTGTTTGTCCTACTGAACATTCAGAGGGCACTGGTGACAAATGATGGCATACATCATGTGAGGGAAGGACATGGGAAAATGTTTCTAAACTTAGTGTGAAATTGTTGAGGCCTGTGATGATGCTGTTGGTGTAAACATGATGCAAAATAGATATCTGGCTTTGTTTGAGAGTCCCATGTTAGTATTATTGGTGTATTTTTTTTCTATTGTGATTTTGTGAAAATCTACTTCAGGTTGGGTGGCTGAACATATGAAATGGTGAGCCTGCTAGCTTGAGCTTGAGAAAGTGCAGCGTCATTATTATCCATGATGGGTTGTAGCTTACAGATAGTCCTGGCCTTAATTGGGACCCTAAATTTTATTGCTATGCAAGGTCGTTGTTAAGTGAGATGCTCAATTTTACAAATATTTTTCCTAAGTGAATCATTGCAGTTAACAAATCTGGCTTCCCACATTGTCTTTGCTTATCAGAAGCTGGCTGGGAAAATCAATGTCAATCACATGACCTTGGGACCCTGCAACCATTGTAAATCTACGCTGTTGCCAAGCACCTGAATTTTGATTATGTGACTGTGGAGTAGCTGTGACAGTCATAATTGTGAGGTCTTGTTGTAAGTCAGTATTTTTCAGTCCCATTGTAACTTCGAATGATTATCAAATGAATAGTGGTAAGTCAATGACTATCTGTAGCTTGAATTGGGAGCTGTAAAAATCATTAAATGCAGGATGTTCTAAACCCTACAGGCACTCAGTTTTGTCAGATTGAAGTGATTCTTCTCCACTCAAACCAGTGCATCCAGGGATGGGCTGCTGGAGGGTTCACAGGGGTTTGAGAGAGTCCCTAGCTAAGAATCTGTACATTTTGGAGAACTCCCAAATCCCACTCCTGGCTGGCCCTGCTCACCCCACCCCTCCTAGGAGTCCCCACGTGGTCTGTCTTGGATGTAAGTACAGGGTGTGCACAAAAGCTTGGGGAGGGTGAAAAACGGGCCTCCCAGAAGTTTGGGAAGGCTGGAAATGGGCCTGTTTCTGGCTTCCAGAAAGCCTCCGGAGACCAAGGAGGCCCTTTTTGCCCTCCTGGAGGCTCAAGGAAAGTCTCCGGAGTGCAGGGAGATTAAAAAATGCCCTTCCCACCATGGTTCAGGAGGCCAACTAGCTATGCCCACTATGGCCATGCCCACCCAACAACTGGGCAGAGAACCCTTTGCTAAAATTTTTGAAGCCCACCCTTGAGTACATCCCCTAAGTACTGGGAAAGCATCTTTACAACATCACTAGGATGGCCCAGGGCAAAAAAGTATAACTGAGTATCATTACCATATTTCTGGTAATTGACCTCATGCTGCCAAAAGATTTCATGCAATGATTTTATGTGTATTTTAAATAGGATCCAAACCCCTTTGAAGCTGCAAACCTACCATATTCTCAACAACCTTCTTTAAAAAGGAAACATTGGATGAGACTTACTTGTTCAAAGTATCTGAATGGAATCGATTTGCCAGTTATGAAATACTCACTTTCAGCACCTGTATTTTAATTCCCTGAATTGAAGAAGGCTAGGACTGAGGACAGGGGATCATAATCATAAAATTCTGTTAGAATCCAAATCCCCATATTTTTTTCAAAAAATATGCAATGTCAGATTTTATTGAATCTCTACTGTTAGCTAAAGGACACTGGAAGAGGGGATAAGAGAAGATAGATACCATATGTACAAACTTTATTAAAATCTGGCAGTCTACATGATCTTCTTATAAAAGGCTGGACTACCTACAAGCAGCAAGAAAGATATATGGCATATGTTTCATAGACTCTCCCATCCCTTCACTATCTATTTCAGTTTTACTGTTCTGAATATTGCATTATATTTAGCACAAATGTATATGTATTTTTGCTATCCAACTGCAGTTCATAAATAAATCACCTATTATCTGTTTGAGATCTCTAACAGTTTGCTGCTAATCCTCAATGGATTAATATGCTTTCAGTGATCATCCTTTCACCTGTTGAAGTTCAAAGATACTTAATCACTAAAGTTAGTTCTTAATAGAATTTCCAGTAAAATGGTACCGTCTTCCATCTTTAATAGAACAATACAAATATGCTATGCCATTTGACTGGCTCTTAATAGCTGTACATCTCAGCAAATGACAACTTGTTCCATGTGTAGTCATAACATTCATATCAAGAATTATTTTCTTTTACTTTTTTTTTAGAATAATGGGCAGCATATTTATAGTTAGTCATTAACTAGTGTATCTAATATTAAAGTTATGAGCAGCAGGGAAGTGAGACACATAAGAGAATATTTGTAGCTCAAGGTTGAACTGTGAGGTTCTTGATGCTCTCTGAACTTGGCTGTTTTTGCAGAAATTTCATTGGTAAAATAGGCAAGATGATACATCATTAGTTCTAGTAGGGAATGGAGTTTTTATGCATCCAAATTCATGTTCTGCCCCTGTTGTCCATTATCTTGAACTTTTGACAAAAAAAGAAGCAGCAAAAGACATAGTTAAAAAAAAACCACCAAAAGTAGGGTCTTACAGTATCAATGAACATAACACATTCTGCTTCAAGGTCACTATGCATTAAGCAGCTGGCTCTTGGCTCTGTTGATTAATTCTTCAGCCAAAGGCAAATTTCCATTGCACAAGAACGAAATTTGGGCAGAATAAGAAATTTGGACATGTTAGAGGAAATAGAATACTTGCTTTGAGATAATTTAACTTGGTAGGGGATTGGGTTCAGAAGAAGCATACATCTGATTTTGAACGTGGCAACTCCTTCAATTGGTTTAGACACATATTTTCAACTCAGAACCGATTTGGCTTTTAAAACAGCCAAAACAAATTTCTCTTAATCACTTCCAACCTGTTAGCAGATAGGTAAACAGCTTTTTTTTTTAAATAACTGGGGTCAACAAAATACTTTTGTATCAGCCAGAAATAATTAGTGCAATAGATAAAATGTATAATTCAAGATTATAGATAGATAGATAGATAGATAGATAGATAGATAGATAGATGGATGGATGGATGGATGGATGGATGGATGGATAGAATGGATAGATGATAATAGATAATTGTAGTAACTATGTATCATTCATATGTTTGCAAACTGTGTATCATTGCAACTATGTATCGTTCAGGCATTTGCAACATTGTATCATTCACGAGTTAATCTTGAGCTTCTGTCTCCTCAGGACCTTTTGCAGGGGCACGTACAGGGACAGGAGGTTAAACATCTGTAGAAATAGCTTACTTACATTGTAATTAGTTTTGTCTAGCATGCAGCTTTGGTAAAGCAGGAATATCCTGAATCGAATTAATAAATCTTGCGATCCTGTCTGACCTGGTATCTCTGCCTTATCTGAGCTATTATAAATCCTGTGTATTCTGTCTGACCTTGGCTTGACCTAGGTCTGAATAAACAATCACCCCCTTTTGATATGAGCATAATAAAAGAGCGTGTATCCCAGACATTCGTGTCACACTCATCCTGCGAGGAACTTCGTCTCCCTGTCGTTCTTTCTCCTTTCGGCTCCCTATCATGAGGTGCATCTAATGCGGTATAGCAGATACCGCATTTTGGTGACACCCGACGTGAATTCCTAAGGGGGATACGTTGCGACGCGCTCATATCTTGCCCGCTCGAGGGAGCTGTGCATCGCCAGGTCTGAAGCGAATTGCACATCATCGGCCTCTGAAACACGGTCTCGATCTTTCCGTGACGTAATATGGGCGGAAACTTTTCTGCAACAACAGACAGAGTCATCTGAAGGATATTGAGGGAGTTAGTCGCCTTGCTTCTCTAAATATTCTGCTAATTTAAAGGGCTCGCCTGTAAAAATGAAAACCTATTGCTACCTTATGACCTAATGTGTGGCAACATTGTCCCATTATCCAGAGAAAAGGGTCCTTAAAATCCCATTTGGCAAAAAATTGGTGACTATCTCCATAGTCCTCCTCGTGCCCCTATTGGCATTTTGGTCACTTGGAGGAAAATTATGGAGGCTTTAAAAGTCCATTATAAGAATAGAAGTCAGAGAGTGTATTTGAATCCCCCCTACAAGTTATGATAACTTTTCTGTCCTTCAACCCTCCGCTCCCAAGTGATCATAAGTCATTACGGGACTCCCTCCATCCAATCACTCCTTAAATGTAGAGCCCTCGTGTCCTCCACCAACCTCCCGAGGTGGGGGGGTGGTTGTAAAAGCCATTCAACAAGCCTTTTATGAAGGAGAAATGGATGAGGCACACCTTGCAGCTGCCTCTCTTATTCCTATCATACAATACCGGTCAATCCCTCCAGCTCCTCAGTATACCCAATTGTCGTACAAAATTGATTAAGGATTTAAAAGCAGCTTGGCAAGGCAATGTATTCAATCTCGCTATGTACAGGTCTTTAGGATCAATAGCACCAACCAGGAGCTGACTTGATAAATGCTTGATTGGCGTATATTATTTCACATGATCCTCACGCCTTCACAATTTTTGGTCTGGGAGTCAGACATTTCAATAAGCGACTGCAGCCCGCGCCGCTAAGGCTTGCCGCAAATGTCACTCTAGATATGCTTAACGGTACTGGCACTATGTTACCGTTGCCAGACAGATTGCCACAGACGCAGCTGCTTTCCATATTTACAGGATTGTGCTTTGGCCGCTGCCGAAAAATTGATAATGCAGGAATGCGTGCCCAAAACTTTTTCTAATAGTCAATTCAAGGACCTTCTGAGGCCTTTTCCTCCTTTCTAGATATCATCTCACAGAAGCCTTAGAGAGACAAATTGATAATGAGAGGCTTGTAAATGAATTAAAATTGAAACTTGCTTTATGAAACTCACAACGCTGATTGCCCAGAAAGTTTTACAACCATTAATTAATAAGAAAAATGTAACCTTGGCAGATTATCTTACAGCCTGCCGCAATATAGGAACCACATCCCATTCCATGTCCTACTCTGGCTACAAGCCATTACTGAAGGCATGCAGCAAACATGAGCTCTCTTTTCCCATTTCCCAAAAACACTCACAAAATGGGCAAATTGTTTTAAATTGTGGCCACAGGTCACTTTAAGAGCCAATGTAAGCCCGGGCGGGGGAGCAAATATGTCAAGAAGACCAGGTAGCTCGCCAACAGACGCCAGGCCCTCGATGCCAAAAGGGGCTGATCACTGGCTAATCAGTGCAGAGTCCAAAAAGAATGAACAGGCAAGAATAATCCCCTGCAATCATTCAAAAAACTTTTTTGAATCAGGGAAACTAGAAACGGGGACAGGCAAGCTCAGCCCCACACAAAGGCTGCTGAAACTGCGAACTTTCTCTTCTTTGCGCTTACGATCTTGTTGCTAATGAACTGTTACTTATCTTCCTGGTGTTGCTGACTTCTCTTTGTACGTCTTGTATCAGCCTTTTCATATATGCCTCCTAATATTCCAGTGTAGTCTTTCCTGTAAGGGATTTAGCTAACAAGGTATTATTGCCTCTCCTTTTCTGCATGATCCCACTGTATTGTCTGATGTCTGTCTGTCTGTACTAGCTAATACAGAAGTTACTATAAATGAGGGGGATTTGTGGCAAAAATGATTGTGCCTTAAGACCAAGAAAGAAGCAACCTCTATGCAATTTGAAAGACCAATCAGTCAACCAAAACTACGGTAACATTCTTATTGAATGGTCGATCACTTTCTTGGTCCTTTTAGAGTACTGGAGCGGATATTTCCTCATCCAAACCGCTGAAGTGGCCAAACACCTGGCCTGCAGATGTGGCACCAGCAGATGAGAGGAGTGGGGGGACTCCAGGAGACTCGCATTAGCAGAAACTGGGTAAAAGCCCATTCCCCTGAGTCTCCAATTGTTGCTTAATATAAACCAGTCTGTATTTCCTTTGTATACTAATTTGTGGGGAAGAGACCTTATGTCACTAGTTTAATGCAAAACTTACCCTCCACTAACCATGCTTCACTTGCATTTGACTCACAATACCCTGTGTGGACTTGATCAGTGGCCTCTCCCTTCTATAAAGCTTGAAGCCTTCACATTCTCTTGTTCAAGAACAATTAGGATAGAGGTCATCTAGAACCTTCATGAGTCCATATAATACCCCAGTTTTTGTTTTATTAAAAAGAAAAAACGTCGGCTTGGCGCCTCCTTCAGGATTTAAGGGCTTGAATTCGGTCCTCCTTCCAATGGGACCCCTGCATGTGGATCTGCCAAAATCCTAACATAATCCCTCAAAAAGTATGACCTTATCATTATTGATTTAAAAGACTGTTTTTTCTCCATCCATTACATCAGTTAGATAGGAAAACTATTTGCTTTTACAGTACCAACTTTAAATAATCGAGACCTACCAAACGATATCAATGGAAAGTCTTACCGCAGGCATTTAACAGTCCAACTATGTGTCAATATTTTGTGGACTTAGCTTGCAACCATACAGGGAACAATATCTTCATTTTTAATCTATCATTACATGGATGATATATTGTATCTCTGCACCTGGCCCAAAGGGCACCGGTATTAAAGAACTCTGCCATGCCTGACCTCCATTCTAGGTAAAGCAGGTCTCACAATAGCCCCAGAAAAAGTACAATCCCAAACCACCCTTTTCCTATTTAGGTTACAAGTTCTTTGCTTCAGCTGCTTTCCTTCCCTTCCCCTCCCAACACTTTCCCCCGAAACCCAACACTTGTGATCTTACAACAGTTCCTAGGAACCTTAAATTGGGCACGGTCTCTTAATTGGGTTTGACCACGCTATATTAAGCTCCTCTTTTTAATGCCCTCACACAAGGTAAAGCTCCGTCTGATGTTATCATTCTAAATAAAGAGCAGTTGCAGCATTAAAAAGACGTTTCCCATTCACTGGCTACCGATGGGTGGATCGACCTATAGAGAATTGCCCTTTATCAATTGCTTTGCTAATACTGTTCAGAGACCAACAGCTGTTATTATGCATTTTCATCAGGCACAGGTTCTTGATTTTAGAATGGCTGTGCATTTGTCTCACACCCCACGGACCACAATCACTAGTAACCTCTGCATACTCCCAGTTGATATCTTAAAGTCGACATAGATGTAAACACCTCATGGGATGTGAGCCCTGTTTCAATATTGCACGTCCTTGCTCAACTGACCACGTGGGAAATGCTATGGTGGGTATATTACAGAAGAAACTACAAACACGCTTTAGAAGAATGGCCAGGCAAATTTTCTTTGCCATTTACCAAGCGGACACGAGCGTTTTCACTTTCTTAAACTCTCCCTTTGAATGGCAATCCCCCTCTCAATATCTCCATTAGTAGATTGCACATACGCTTTATGCACGTTTATGGGGGGAAAATGGTATGGTGTTGTGCAATGGTACCAAGAGGGAAGAAGTGGAAACAGTAAAATTACCCCTCCGCAATCTTCTGCGAACGGAGAACTTGCGCATCTCTTATTGATTTCAACAGTTTCAAAAAGCTCCTTTTAATTAATAGTAGATTCCTATATAACCGTTTTCAGATTTTGAAAAATCAAAGCCTATTTATCTCCTAGCATATCTGTTCTTGTTAAAAATTGATGCTTCCTCAACAACAATGTATCAATAGACGCTACGCAATCCATTCTTTGTAGCAATATCAGGACCATCAAACCTCTTCATGGTAATTACAGAGGAAACAAGTGGCAGACGGCAGCTCAGCAGCTGCATCCATAAATCATTTGTAATCTGCAGCAAGCCCAAAAGCCATACTATTTTCACCAAAATAAAAGGCATTACAAAACAATTTTCTCTAACTCAGGCAGAAGCTGCTGCATTATTCAACAAATGCCCCCACATGTAGTAACAAGGACATTCCATTCCCATAGGATAAATCCTAGAGGATAAAAGCTGTGAAATTGGCAATATGATTGTAACTCAGTCAGTAACCCTCACCTTTTGCCCCTTGGAAATATTTGCACGTTTCCATCGATAACAGTATTCAGAGTTTATTCTGGCTACTCCAAAGGGGAGAAACTGTAAAAACATGTCATATCATTCAATTCGTAACCTTTGCCTCGCTGGACGTCCAGAAATAAGAACAGATAATGGGACCTGCCCTATACGAGTTTGCTTTTCCAGGACTTTGTACAGATGGGATGTAACTCACAAGTTTTGGGATTCCTAACAGCCAGGGCCAGGCTATTGTGGAACGAGCTCACTTATCTTCTGAAACGTGCTCTTGATCGATATCGTTGCGGAAAAACCCCTAACCTTCCCAGCATTGAAAATTCTTTAACATTTGCCATTTACACTTTAAATTTTCTTAATCTGCCTGGCATTCCCTCCCACTTCTGCTGCCTCAACGTCATATTTTCCTCCCTCACCCAACCTAACAACCTCTGGTACATTATCGCAAATTACCAGATCCGCGCCTGGCAAGGGTCCGCTGAGCTTTCTTCACCTGGGGACGAGGCTCGCTTGCCGATTTTACTACAGACAAAACCACTTGCTGTCCCTGGTCGGGCGTAAGACCCTATCATGGGAAATCCTCTGCTACATCTACATCTTAAACTCTTCTGATATTCTTGCCTATATCCTCTATGCAATTTCTACCTTATTCATATCCTACTTATACCTTTGGTTCAACATGGTCATGGACCAGCATAGATATTCTCGTTTATTAATATGATATGACTGTCCTATTGTTTTGTGGATAATAATCTTCCATAAATCTATCTCCTTATATTCCACAATACTTCAACAAAACCTATGCTTCCTGTTCAAAAGATTATTCGTGTTAAGCCACTTCATTAACAGAAGGCTATTATACTTGTTCCATGTGGGTTACGGTATGAGATGCTAACCCATAGCTTTCAACTCCTGTCACTTACTGTTTTGTTTACAAACACTCTATTTCACTCGCTCTTACTTGTTCCTTCTTACTCTCTATGGAAAAGAACTTAAAATCTTTTCCTCTATTCCAAGTTAGATATACGGGGGACCTAATTCCTTCTCTGTATTATGGTTTCCTCCAACCCAACTAACATCCTTGATGAATGACCAAATTAAATCTTCATTGTCATTATGTAATTATTAATCCTTTTTCTACTAAATGCATTCCTTCTCATTCTCGTAAATGTCTAAACAACTAACTTGTCCACATCCTCTCTCCTATTGTGATGCTTTAATACCGAACTCTGACCTGTCAACAACAAACGCTCTCAAAAGACTGTCCATGATTGAATCCACAGAAGCCTCACAGAAATATAATATTACTTGGATTATAAAAGACTTTCAACGGCATTCGTTAACCTAACAACCAATTTTTTCTCGCATAGAAGACTTCTACCCACACTTCAATTCGATTTGGCAGAAATGCTTGTAGGCTCCACCGCACAACTCGCCTTCTCATCCAACGGAGCCTAGTCATAGAGTTGTAAATAAATATAGGTTTTATGTATGCAGCGGACAGCCCGTTTCCAATACTCAGTCCCTGGCCCAACGACTTCTTGAATTGCGGGGGGCCGTTGGAATTACTTTTGCAAAAGCCTGGTCGTGTGTTTCAACTGACAATATTTTATTGGGATCCGAGCACTAAGGTGATCTCAATTACTGTCACTCGCACACATGGATATCATGCAGTTATGAAAAATTGCCCAAATGCAACCCGTAACCATAAGGTTCACGGACCAAGGAAAAAGTACCCTATGGGAACACTGGTTGAAATGGGTGCCGCTAAAAGCAGTCCTGGCAGAAAAACATTATGGAAATATCTTTTTACATTCAAATTCACGTTGAACTCCCTCACCTAACACCGGTGGGACCACATGAAAAGGTTATTAATCGCCATTCTTTGCAACCCATAACACAGGAGTTACCCATTGATCCCTTGATCAAACTTCCTAATGCTTTGCTGAACTTCAAACTCATCAAGTGCCTCACATGTTGGTTTGTAATTCTGCTCTCCACCTTTTTTACGAAACCTTTTGCTTCCCAAGAATCCATTGCTAATCTCGCACATCACAATGAACGTTGCGTTGGAGGAAACTCCACTATTACTGTTTCTTCCATCACTGGGGTCGGTTGTTGCTTGGGAATATTCCATCTCAATTAACTACACACCATTTGTAATAATGTTTCTAATGCTATATTGTAATTATAACCTTCCCTAAGAACCGCTTGGCCGCTACCACATCCCTGGAGGATTACCTCCCAGTCCACACCACTTCAGGATGGAGATTTTAACATCACGCTGAAAGGAATGTATTTTATCCCTGGCAATAATTTTGTCTGGGCTTGTTCCACCTCTCACCAGCATTTTTACGGGATGAACTTATTAAATCAAAATCATTTTGATTCAAGTATGGCTTATACCAAATTGACAGTGTATCTCCTGATGAATTTTAATATTCCTTACAGGCACCCATGGAATACCCCTCAGAGCCAAAGCGGAAATTATTAGTACTCTCACTCCTAGGTCTCTGCTTGCCTGGGCACACAGTCAGCCACGGGCATTGCGGACTAGCTGTCTCTGGAACAAAAAATTACAGCTCTGGGTTTCAGCCATTGATGATGATTTATACGAATTGAGAGTGAAGATACAAATTTAGCAAGCTTTGGCAACGAACTCACTTGAGACGGTACATCGAGCACACGTAATGCAAAGAATCGTAGAGGCTAGATTCTGTTATTTCTTAAACAAGGGGGATTGTGTGCTGCGCTTAAAAAAAATGTGTTTTTTATGCTGATAGCAAGGTGGGATGTGTTGGATCTTAGAAAGAATAGAAAAACGCTTAAAGGATAGAGAACGAAGGTAAACATGTAATAATGGGTATCAAGGCTGTTTTCTATTTCACCATCTTACACCCTTTTAACTTGCATTGGCAGACCATTAATAATCATTATATTCGATATGTATTATAGGACCTTGGTTGTTTTAATAGTAATTGCAATTTTTGAAAAAATCAATTATCCTTCCATACTGCTAATGTTAATCGTGTTATGCAAGCTCAAATGTTAAGTCCTTAACACCCTAGGACGAAATAAATTTCATTGCTGAATTACCGCTCCTTGGACAACCCTGACCTGACGGGTCGCACTCCTGCCTAGATGACTGGACGATGACATTTCAGAAAAAAGGTTCCCTGTCTTCTTGACAAGGAAGAAGATTCGTCATAAATAATAAAAACAGAGAGATGTAGTAATATGCATCATTTATATGTTTGAACTGTGTATAATTGCACTATGTATCGTTCAGGCATTTGCACATTGTAATCATTCCACCGCGTGTAATCATTGGAGCTTCTTCTGTCTCCTCAGTGACCTTTTGCCAGGGCACGTACAGGAGCAGAGGAGTTAAACATCTGTAAAATAGCTTACTTACATTGTAATTAGTTTTGTCTAGCAATGCAGCTTTGTAAAGCAGGAATATCCTGATCGAATTATAAATCATTGCGATCTGTCTGACCTGGTATCCTGCCCTATCTGAGCTTTATAATCCTAGTGGTATCTGTCTGGACCTGGCTTGACCCTAGGCTCTGATAAACAACACCCCCTTTTGAATAGCATACATAAAAAGAGCGTGTACCCAGAACATCTCGCGCAACCATCGCAGGAACTTCGTCTCCTGTCGTTTCTTTCTCCTTTCGCTCCCTATCATGAGGTGCCCATCCTAATGCGGGATAGCAGATACCGCAAGATTAATAGAAATAAAAATGAGATAATAGATAATAGATAAGCAGGTAGGCAGGCATATAAACTGTTATTATACATATTACAGGAGCGATATCACAGCAATTACCCTCTAGTCAATGAGTTGTAAGATTTTGAAAAAAGATTTACTTTGCCAGTGGAATAAGAAATATAGCAGAAAAATACAGTAACTAATGTACAAGAATACTATATTAGCACAACTGTATCCTTGGCAAGTATGTATACATAGAACAGCTTATTTGTTGAGTGTGGGTGGAATGTAAACTGCACATAGAGCACAGCTATGTCAAACATATCAATCTCAAGATTCATAAAGTAGGAGTCTTGACTCCTATTTATTCAAATGAGGAGTGGGCATATATAGATATTGGAAAGGTTTTACATTTGAAACATTTTGGTGTGAAATAGATTGTTCCAAGACTAGAATTTCAGAGCTTGAAATTGATTTGTGATAAGATCAGAAAACCTTTAATTTTGTTTAACCAATTTAAATAACCAATGTATATACTGTACTTGGATACAGAATAAATAGTAGTAAGCAATGAAAAACGTAATGAAACAAAGTGATAATAATTATGCTATCCATTTCGTCGTATCTGATTCTTGGCAATTTTATGGGCGGGGCCTTTCAAAAATCTCTGATCTTCTTTCTTTGTTGTGGCTTGAGTTAGCTTTCATGGTATCCAGCCATCATGTTCTTTGATTGCCTAGTTTCCTTTTACTGTTAACTCTTTTAAACATAATTGCTTTGTTCAATGAATTTCCCTGCATGACATGGCCAAAGTAAGTGCGATGCAGTTTCTTGATTTTGTCTTCTAGTGATGTCTGATGTTATGCGCTCTAGCGCTTGCTTGTTAGTCACTCTTACTGTCCAAGGAATATGTAGGAGTCTTCTCCATCACCACAGCTCAAATGAGTTGATTTTCTTCCTGTATTGCTTTTTTTGAAGTCCAGCTTTCACAATTATACATGGCTATGGAGAACACAATAAAGCAGTGCCAGGCTAATGTCTGTACTTTTTCATATTTGGCTCATGTCATCATTGCTGAAGCCAGGGCAATCTGATGTTTTATTTCTGTGCTGCCTTCAGAGCTTTGAGCTATCTGCAATCCGAGGAAAGTGAATTTTTCTTCATTGTCAGTGTTGGTGTTCCCATACCTTTCAGTGATCATGAGCTTGGTCTTTTTGATGTTCAGAAAGAAATCAAAATTCTTACTTTCTTCTTTGATTTTCTTGATCAGATCTTCCAAGCTTTCTTTGGTTTACTAGAGAAAAGTTATATCAAGATTGTTGACATTTCTTCCACCAAACTTGACCCCAATTTTTGATTCTTCAAGTTCTAGCTTCCTCATGATCATTCTAGCATATACTGTAGATTGAATAAGAAAGGGGAGAGAATACAACCTTGTTACACGCCTTTCTGTATCTTAAAATGAAACAAAGTAAAAAAAAAACATGATTGAGAACAGCAGCAAAGAAACACATGCCAGGGAAATGTTACTGCTTGTGCTGCCAGTCTGTCTCTTCTACAACACTATTTAAATATGTGAATGTATATGTTAACAAGTGTTCACTTAAAAGTGAATGACTACACACAGCATAAACATTATTTGGGAATTATGCATGAACTCATATCAGTCACATTAGTTGGTAAATATTGGATGATAATAACAGAAGCATATTTCACCAGCTTTAACTAAATTGCTTGGAAGGAAATTAGTATAAATTGTATTTCTATTTTTTAATTATGATTTTGAGTTGATACAGTTATTTAAAATATTTATAGTCTCACTACAACACAAAACATCTTCATATGGTATACAGCATTAAAATGTAAATGCAATCGGATTTATAATCATGCATTAACACATAGAAATATGACCTCATTCAAACATACTCAGGGCAAATTTCAGCAGTATGGTGGGATAAATATTGAAAGTTTGAATACGGCTCCCAAACAATGGAACCTCCAATATTTTCAGTGTAACCCACTCCCTGAAATCCAGAAATTAAATCAATTGTTTCTGTTTCATTTCAACAAAGCATTTGGAATTATAAGAGAAGACAGATGGTAAATGAAAGCATTACTGGTTAGCTTGATTATAATGAAAAATAATAAAATAACGATGATGAAGAAGTTAATAATACTGATGTAAATAGTTCTAGTGATGATGATGATAATGTTGCTGCCGAAAACAGTTGTAATGTTATGTTTTTTTGTCCAACTTCTTCTGAGCTTGTCCCTGCCATTATGGCTTTCAAAATAATATTGAATGGAACTTTCAGACCTAGGAAGTGTGTGTGTGTGTGTGTGTGTGTGTGTGTGTGTGCGCGCATGTGTATACAGGCACAAACTTTTCCTTTCTTCAATAATCTCTTTTTCTATCTGTGTTAAACTGGCGGCCCCCCATCATGTGCATGCACACCCACCCCAGCTCTACAAAGGGGAAAATATCATAATGCATCACATGATAGCAATGTAATTTGTCAGGTTTACACCTGTGGGTTAAACCAATAAATCAATTGGTTATATTTCTGTTGCCGTTTGCTTTAGCCAGATCCACTTTATTCAGAAATCCATTTTATTCAATATTCCTTACAAATCTCTTTTTCTTTTGCATAATATTCCTTAATCTACGTGAACTCTCACATTGCTGTTTTTCTCAGAAAATGACACTTTATATTTCCACAAAAAATCTGAGAGACTTTTAAAGTAATGTGAGTTAAAAAAATCCTGAGTTTTAATGTGTGAAGCTCTCTTTTACAGTTTCTATGCAGTATAGCAGGTGTTCTTCTAAAGCATTTCATACATAAAAATTTTATTTCAGTGCTGAACCCCAAAATCAATTGGAACCATGTATGGGAGAATAAACTGCATTGTTTTGAGTGCCTCTTTGGATTTCAGCCATAGATTAGATAGCAATATTGCTTCATATTCTCCAACTTCCAGCCATTTCCACTCTCTTGTATTGAATTATTTAATTATCCATTGTTTCCATGTTTATTGCAATTGGTTCTAAGCACTGCATTTAGTTTAAAGCAATACCTTCCTAACTTCCTCCCTCCCTCCCTTCCCTCCCTTCCCTAGAAGACGAAGACACATTAATATAATTAATGAGAAAGTGAAAAGAATTGGGCCACATTTAGACATATTTGAAGCTTTCAAAAAACTCCGAAAAGTTCCTACAATGGAAAAAATTGCTTCAGCTGCTACCTGTATTCAAAAACTTTTCAAAGGATGGTATGAACGTAGTAAATTGAACAGAATAAAACTGAAGGTAATGTATTTGAATTTCATTAATATGAGATGTTGTGATATCCTATAATGGATTATATTTGATATGTTTGCACTACTGTAGCTAGTACCTTGTCCAGCTTGAACAGTAATGATTTATATAAAATAATATCAGTCTCAACATGTGAAAGGTGGAGTTGATTTATACAAGAAATAATCCCTATACTCATCTGAATGCCCAATGATTTTTAGAGCCCTTACTAGACAATACTGGGCTATTTGGACAAATAGTCTTGTCTACTAAAAGGTCAGTTTTCTATTTAGCACAAAAATGTCTTGTTCACAGTCTCAAATGGACTTCATTTTACTTATCATCAGGTTGTTATATACAACAATCTATATCTTGCTCCAGCCATACTATGATTTTCCTGGCTTCTTTTTGTCTTCTGGCTAATTTTGCATTGTAGCCTCTCTACCTGTGCTCTCTCTGCCTCTCTGTCTCTGTCTCTTCTCCTGCTCGAGCAGGGGGTTGGATTAGATGACCTCCAAGGTCCCTTCCAACTCTGTTATTCTATGTCTTTGTCTGTCTCTGTCACTCTCTCTGCCTCTGTGTGGGTGGGTGTGTGTTAAAACAGTATGTGTGTGTGAAAAACCAATACTCCTTTGATGTGTTTTGGTTATTTTTCTCTTCCACCTTTGCGGGTAGGCAGATATTTAACAAAGTCCAGATGCCTTTTGTTAAAAAACAAAAGTGAGTGGGGGGCTTCTTTGGGACAACCATGACCTGGATGACTGAGAATCTCATAGACATCTAGTATATTCTGCTATCAGATTTTTAACATTTTCATAGAACTTTGACAGCCTTTGATCTTTGCCATAAAACCCTTTAGTCACTAGTGTCAAAATGCAATCATCACAAGGGATTTTTATTTTGTTTTTATGGCAATCTCTGGAAGGTTTTCTCACTTTATGCACCCGTAAAATGCATAATTTTTTACCCTGAAAAAGTTGTTTCCCCCAATTACACTTTACATATATGTATGTATGTATGTATGTATGTATGTATGTATACACACACACAAATGCACACATACAAACACACACACATATATGTTTGTAATTACAGGCTAAGAGTCATGGACCAAATATATTAGCTGTTATAAAGGATTATCGTAGAATGATGTTTCGAATTAAACGCTGTTGTGGCATCTTGGATACAAGTACACCACTAATATTTGAACAACTGGAAGACTGGCTTGACAATAAACTGCGTATGTATTTTTCAGAATAATCTGTTGAGATTATTGTTATATCTCTGTTAATTATTTCAAAAACTATTCAGTAGCTTTAATTGAGGTTGCTTGCATTATTTGAAAGGTGTTGTCTTTTTAGTAGAATTACCAATATAAATGATGTCTTTTGGAAGAGACACCATAGTTTAGTAATAGAGCACATGTTTTCCCTGCAGGAACCCCAAATGTAATCTGTATCATTTTCATTTAAATGTGAAATGTGACTAACTGTTAGATTCTGGGCAGTAAGGATATATTTTGGTAAAATACTATTTTTCTGAGCACTGTGTTGCAAAACTGCGTGTTCTGATGGAGTACTTTATGTTGCTAGCAGCTTTCTGGATTTCAGTACCAAAAAGGTAGACGTTCAGACATCTCCAACAAAAAGCAAGTGAACAAACAAACCAGAAAGAAGCCTGCTAAAATTCTTTCTCCTTTCTCCTTCCTGTACTTCCTTGTCTGAGAAACTTTAGCTGGACTCCAAAAAAACCTGGGGAAAGTACTGACAAAAGCTAAAATGGCAAGTTGCAAACAAGAAGTGGCAAAAAACCTATTTAGCATCAGTCTTAATGTTTTCATTCAGAATTGATGCATTATTTGGCAACATTCTGAGACATTAGCATATCATACTCAACTCACTGCAATGATAACTGAGCATAAGTTTAAACGTTATGCTCCTGATGTGGAAGCTAAAGCTAAGCAACCTTTCTAAAGTGTTGTGTCTATGTAATTGAAGAACTGATAGTGGATATATCTTGTAAAATAATCAAGATCTCTCACAACAGAAAAAGAGATCTTACAAGATACATTTAGCAAAGCTGTGCAAATTTTGAAAACAGTTAGGAATAAGTATGATGTCAGCACAATACGTGTCTGCTATTCATTTATTCAGCCACACCTTTTTGAGGTGTCAGTGGCTCTACTCCTTAAAGAAGGATGTATTTCAGGGTCACTTGGAAGCATGGAAAAGCACTGGACTATTAATGAATAGTACCAAGGTACTCTGCTCAGATCAGGTCCAAAGCACGTCTCCGGAATTTTTTAAAAAAACAATGTCAGGTACCAAATGTGGACTGTACATTTGGATCAAATGGCAGAGGAACTATATATTATGTCTTTAAAGTCAAAATATAATATATGTGAATATTATTTAGATATTATGAAATAGTTTTAGTTTAATCTTTCAAAGTGATCATACCAGCACTGGTCTTGATAATATTACCCACGGAATATAAGAATTCTACAATACAGTTATACAAAATAGATGAGGATAATATTTATCAGTTTGTTACCAACATATGAATGCTAATAAAAAGCAGGAAGATACGCTGATGAAATTTGTGGAAGGATTCCATTTAATAAAGATGGTTGTAATTGGAAATAGGCACAGTACAGATCATGAAAAGACTTATTATGTATGTGGCTGTCTTATGTCTTTTTCCTGTATATAGCAAATCTTGTGTCTGTTTTGCAAATAGGTGTGAAAATATCAGTTGCCTTTTAGATATCCTGATTGAGGAAATCCAAAATTTTGAAATATAAAATTTTGGATTGAAAATTCCTATTATAACTTTAAATTTATAGCAGGAAAACTTACAAAGAAGAACAGTTTTGATATGTGTAGTATTCCTGAAGTTGGCTTAATATCTATCTCATTAAGGATTTTTATTCGGAAGAAACCATGATCCAGTCTCAAATATTTGAGATTGCTTTTATAGGATGAATACTTTCAATAGGAGTTGGACACGCACACACACTTTTACTTAGATATGATACAGAGACATAATAAATAAAGGCATGTGTGATAAATTGGATGCAAAACTTCAAACAATCCCAATACAATAACAAAATGAGCCTTTTTGATCTATATACTATTTTGTGTCCTAGTTTATGAAACTATATTTCAAAAGAAAGTGGCCTGGAAAGAAATAGATAGAAATGAGCTCCCTAAGTTTTTCAGAGACTGTGGCCGGTTTCCAACACAAAAGGAAATTAATACTGCAACAACTCTACTATTGCAAGGTAAGAGATTTATACAATCATTCATAGATTGTGTAGAAATATAGAGTATTTTTAGAAAAATGATACTTTGAAAGGGTGCTTCATTTTTTAGTTAATACAAATAAATAAAAAGTGTCTTCTTTATTTGGTATTTAAGTTTACTTATTTGAGGAGGTTGTGTATAAAAACTACCCTCACTCAAGTGACACCTCCTTAAACACCGTAGTTATTTTAAAAACTTTTACCATTTTGATATTTTCATCTTACTCTTCAACACATTATCAAGGCAGCTTACATGAGGTGCAAAATAAAAACATATATGAGCAAGATCCAGATCTTCAAGAGCTGAAATATGAGAATTTTGGAAGTGTTCCTAAATGTATTTGCATATTTTCTTGTACTACAAACAGAAGGGGACTGTTACACCTTTTCCTTTGATGAGACATTGAGTAGAAGTTGCTGACATATTCACTTCCATGGCTATGCAATCCTCTATTTATAAAATGTAGAATATTTTACAATCTATTGTTGCTATGCAAGATCAATTGCTGTGTGCTTTCATTAGCTTTATTCAAGTATGGAATGTTTTAGTCATTTATTTCAATTTCACTTTTACTGTATTTGTGCTTGTTTATACATTTCTGTTTATTTAGACACTTATAGAGGGTTGATAAATAAAAATTATTATGGTTTCAGTTTATGGGCAAATGGAATAATGGTATTAATAAAAAGAAAACTATATATGAATCTACTTACTCTGCGGCGAGAGTTATAAACTTGTAAGAAATCCAAGCACAAAAATACATTACTAACTAGGCTTAAGGTATATGTTTGTCTGTGTTTGTGTGTCTAAATAGATATAGTGCATTATCCATTAAATTAGTTTTAGGTTCCACATTTGCACATTTGCAGCTGTGAGAGCAATCAACTTATATATCCAAACCAAATAATATATTTAAATAGGGAAAGAGAGAAAGCTAGTATGGTGATAGTTATAAACTAAGTAATCTCCCCAAACTCAAAGTATAAGCACCTCTCCTATAAGTAGATATGCCTTTACACTTTCATTGAGGCAATCAGAAAGCTGCAAGAAAGAGCATTTTTTTTTATCTATCCTTTGTTTTGAAAGTAAGGACTACCAGGTATGGGCTGAAGTAAACTACTCTATAAAAGGTTGTGAATAGATACAGCAAAATCTAATTCCGGATGGGTGTTGAACATGCAGAGTAGGGGTGGGCTTCAAAAATTTTAGCAAAGGTTTCTCTGCCTGATTGCTGGGTGGACGTGGCCATGGGGGTGTGGCCTAGTCAGCCTCCTGCACCATAGGTCCCGGAGACTTTCCTTGAGCCTCTGGGAGGGTGAAAACGGCCAGTAATGAGCCCATTTCTGGCCTTCCAGAACTTCTGGGAGGCCCATTTTCACCCTCTTCAAGCCTCCACACGCACCCTGCACTTACCTGCATCCAAAACGGGCCATGTTGGGACTCCTGGGAGGGGAGGAGCCAGGCAGAAGTGGGATTTGAGGGTTCTCCAAACTGCACAGAATATTAGCTAGGGGCTCTCCTGAACCCCTGTGAACCCCCAGCAGCCTACACCTGATGCAGAGATACCTCCCCAAAGTCCCATGCTTGGGAGAAACATTCTTTTCCATTCTTTCAAAACCATTTATTTGAGAATTTCACTTAGCAAGCACTCTGTTTGATTTTAGAAGAGCTGCTAAGGGACCTTTCCTTAGCCACACATTTAATATTCATAATTTTAGAGTATGTAGTTTAATTATATTATTAATAGAAGAGAATATATGTAGCTCAAGGTTGAATTGTGGAATCTTTGGTGCTGTCAGAGCTTGGTTGTTTGCTGATAGATATTTCCTTACCTGACTAGGTAACCTAATTATGTAGGTATCTAACTACCTACATTGCTTAGCTAATAAAATTTCTGCAAGTAACAACCAAACTTGGAGAGAGCATTAAGGAGTATTATTTTCCTATTTTTTGAAAAATCTTGCATTTTTTATTTACTCATATTGTTATTTATTGCTCTGAATGAATGGAAAAGTGAGATAAACATTGCATATACAAAAATGAATAAATAGCTTCTTATAGCCTTTCTGAAGGAACACATGTATAATGCATAAATGCATTTTCAGTGCAGTTTTTAAAAGATCCTTTAAATGCATTTTTAGTATTATTTTTAAACATTTTTATTACCAAAATGTCTGTATTTTGTCACATGAACATGCTTTCCAGTTGAAAGAGACCATCAGAGGGCCGTTCAGTATAGATAGCTTAGTTACCTGGGTTTATATGACCTGCTAGACCAGGGTTGTCAAACTTGATTTCATTGAGGGCCACATCAGGTTGTGTTTGACCTCAGGAGGCTGGGGTGGGCGTGTCTGGCTGTGACGGCCTCCTGCAGCCCTCTGCCAGTGAAAACAGAGCTTGGGGAAATTGCGTGGGACAGCACACAGCCTCCCCGAGCTCCATTTTTAGCTGGCAGAGGGCTGCAGGAGGCTGTTGCAGCCAAAAATGAGGCCTGGGAAAATGGGGCCTTGGACCCTCCTGGGACCTTTGTTTTTGCTGCCAGAGGCATTGCAGGCCAGTCCTTTGCTGTTTCCAGGGTGGACCCTCAGGTCAGATTTAAGCACCCCATGGGCCAGATGCAGACCACGGGCTTTGAGCTTACACCCCTGTCCTAGACACTTCCATGGTCCTTGAAAATAGCTTTATTTGCCTCATGTTATTCAGAATTTAATACCATGATACCATTTTTACTCATTTCAGAAGAATAGGTTTTTCACTTAAATCAGACTAGCAGCTTAATCCTATTCATATTTATTAAGAAATTACTTCTATTGATAGCCATTATTTTTAAGTGCCATAGAGTTCAGTCTTAATATAATTTCAACATGTATGCTGTACATTATGTGAAGAATACACACTAATGAATTGGGTAACATGGCTGCCAAATGTAATGCATCTTAGCTTCTTTTCATGAAATAAGATTATTCAACATGAGTCATTATAATTTTGAAAAGCTATCTAAAGCTGGTCTTGTACGCAAGAACATACTTGGTTGGTTTGATTGACTGTGAAATTGGAATTTTTGACATTCTTCTGAAAAATAGACTTTTGCCTGGAATAGGGAATGGATACTAGTATTACTGGAAGTTAGACTTTTCATGGAACAATCACTTTTACTCATAAATTGGGTTCATACAAATCCTGGTACTATGAAACTGGAGTGTAATAGTGTAATTCCAATGTTGGTATTTCAGGCTGTTGCTGTAGTTCTTCTTGTAAAGGAATTAATAAACCATTGAAAATTTATTCATAAATATTCTGATTTTCCTAACTATCATGCTGTTTCTGCATTCATTTCTGACCATTGTATTCTCGTCCAGCTTTTATACTATCTTTCCTTTTCTGATAACACACACACACACACACACACATACACACACACACACACACACTCTCTCTCAGAGAGAGATGTGAATTTCTAGCAGTCTTTGTTACTTTATATCACAACCCCTAAGCGTTTTATATATTTTAATAACAAATAACACCCTTGCTACCTTTTTAGAGCAGCTAATGTTCCCTGAGTTCTCTTTACCTTAAATGACTTCTTTTCGATTTCAGTCTGATTCTTGGTGTCAATGGTAGTGTTAATTGTAGCATCCTAAAGGCTCTTAGTGTTCATCAAATATTTGATTTACAGTTTCTAATAAAGCTTTTGGAATGCAGGAATGGGAAACTTATCTTCTACCATGATTTCTAAGATTCAGGAAGAAGCTGGTTCAGCTGAAGCAATGTGGAGAAATGGAATTTGATTTCCATAGAAGAGAATACTTGCAACTCAAGGTTGAATTTGAGGTCTTTGGTACTCTCTGAGTTTGGTTATTTTCTTGAAGAAATTTTATTATCAAAGTAGGTAACATCACCAGTGCTAGTAAGGAATGGAGCTTGTTCTCATTTTATATATTAGTGGCTTGCCCTGTCAGTGTAGGGGTGGTAGGATTGATCCTGATAGCTCCTTGATTGGGTTGTTGTTTACTGTTAGCTTGTTTGAATGAGTTGGTAGTTTCTTGATTGGGGTATTGTTTGCTTCTTGATTGTTGGCCTAATGTTAATCTCTGCTCATTTAATTTGGAATAAGATCTCTCCGTATTCTATAATTGGAAAGAATAACTACTCCTGCAAGTAGTTCAAGCTTTTTGTAGGAGAGAATGGAACAGTAGGGATGATAGAAGCACTAAACTGTATAAAATTTTAACCCTGCTGAATTTCATTTTGATACATTAAGAGTTTCATCCCAAAATTTGTTGAAATATTACTCTTCACCTTTTAAAAAATAAAGATGACAATATGAAGATGGTTCCATTGGAAAAGCTTGAGGATGTTGATTACTTTGTTGTCATAAGCACAGAGGTACTATATCAGAGAGGTAGTCAGGTTAGATAAAAAAGATGCTGCACATAGAAAATGATATTTGTGCAGCTACACTCACTTTGAACCTTTTCCTTCAAATCCAGATCTAGCATCACTAAAATCCTAAAGTATATCTGTAATGCTGTAATCAGAATACTATAGACAATTCATGTTCCTTTAACTTTCAGAGCAGAAATTTACATCTGATTTAATCAGGGTTGCAAGTAAGAGTAATAGTGTATTTTGTGTTGTCTGAGAGATCAAGGATCCAGAAGTGTTTCATCTGGCTTTATATAGCAATAGCACTTAGATTTATATACCACTTCACAGTGCTTTGTAGCCCTCTCTAAGAGATTTGCAGAGTGCACATATTGCCCCCAACAATCTGAGTCCTCATTTTACTCACCTCGGAAGGATGGAAAGCTGAGTCAACCTTAAGCCAGTTTGACCCAAACTGCCAAACTGCTGGTAGCCAGTGATCAGCAGAAGTAGCCTGCAGGACTGCATTCTAACCACTGCGCCACCGTAGCTCTTCCTAAAATATAATGGCTGGTTCTGTCTAACGCATTGCAGTCAACTTTTTCAAAGCTGATTTTTATTTTGGATATGATAATTTTCTATTATACCAAGGGACATTTGGGAATTTCCTTGATGTATGAATTAGAATCAGCAAATTTTTCAGCCATGTTTTTTTTTTTTTTTAATATCAGCAGGGCCACATTAGTACAAATATTTTTTTGAAACTAATAATACAGAAGTAATATTTAGAAAATTTATAGAACAAAGAATTAGACATTTTCTTACCAGCATTACAAATGTTCTTTAGGATTATTTTATCTTTACAAATGCATAAGTCATCATGTCCACTATTAACAAGCAAGGAGGGAAAAGTAGAACACAGATGTCATAGGCTATGGCTAAATGTTACAAACATATGGTTAATGAATATATTTAATTTATTAATTGGCTTCACTCACTTCCATAAGAATAACCATTTGAAAATATCCTTATTTGCCATAAAGTTCATATATTCCAAGTGGAAATTCCTAAATTTTATTAACTCAGGAACATCCAGATTAAATATCGTATGAAGTGGTATTTGTGGGAGACCATTAAAAGAGCAAGAGCCTTTTTGTTTCCTCAGATGGAATCAGATTCCATCAGCACTGTTTGAAATTTTGCATCATTTTGTTCCCTGCATTTTCAATATGAATGAACATGAACTACACAAAGGAACAATAATATAAAGTGTGGTGGTGAAGAAAGAACTATCATTTTTGTACAGAAATATGATTCTAGATAATAAACAGGAAAAAGTAATAAAAAAGAGATAAAAAGTAATAAAAAGGAAAACGATGGTGCCATCAAGAGAACTTCTGATTCCTAGACAATGGTCTGCTTCTAAGACACTAGACTAAAGAACCTTGGAAAATTTTGAAAAATATGATTATAAAAGCCAGTCCAGAACAACACCACTGAAAAAGAAAATTAAAAAATTCAAGAAGAAACCAATATGGTTGCACAAAGAACTCTCTGATAAATTGAAAGACAAAAAGGATAAATATATAAAAAACAGGGACACTTAACTAAGGCAAAATATCAGCACATAGCCTGAATGTTCAAAGATGAAGCCAGGAAAGCTAAGGCTCATAATGTATTAAGACTTGCAACAAATATCAAAATAATAATAAAAAAGTTTCTTTCACCATGTAAAAGAAAAGAAGACAACAGTAAAATAAACAATTGGTCCACTAATGGAAGATGGCAAGGAAGTGATGGATAGCAGGGAGCAAGCAGAGCTAATTAATTCATTCTTGGCATCTGTCTTCACACAAAAAGGAAAAAAAATAGCCCAACTGATCCAAAACAGTACCATAAAAGACAGACTAGGAAAACAAATGAAAATAAGTAAAAGAGTGGTAAGACAACATCTGTGCAACCTCAATGAGTTCAGTTCACTAGGGCCAGATGAATTATATTCCAGAGTTTTGAGGGAGATGGCAGAAGTGATCTTGGAACCACTGAACCATATCTTCCAAACTTCCTTGAGTATTGGAGAACGACCAGATGACTGAAAGACCCATCTTCAGGAAAAGGAAAAAAATGAAACTGCAGACCAATCATCCTGACATCAATACCTGGCAAGATCCTGGAAAAGGTATTCAAATAACAGATTTGCAAACATCTAGAAGGAAGCAAAGTTATAATCAGAAGCCAATATGGGTTTATCAGAAACAAATCATGCCAAACAAATCTTATTTCATTCTTCGACAAACTGACTAAATTAGCAGACCACAAAATGCTCTGGACATAGCATACTTGGATTCCAGTATGGCATTTGACAAAGTAAATCACAGCCTACTTCTTGATAAGTTAGAAAAATGTGGGATAGGCAACATCACCACCAGATGGATTCGTAACTGGCTGACAAACCACACTCAGTGTGTAACTCTTAATGGAATTACATCCACTTGGAGGGAAGTAAGCAGTGGGGTACCCCAATATTCTCTCTTAGGCGCAGTACTCTTCAATATCTTTGTCAATAATTTAGATGGGATAGAAGAGAAACCCATCAGATTTGCAGACAACCCCAAGTGAAAGGAATAGCCAACACTACAGAAGGTAGGCTCACGATCCAGAAGGACCTTGACAGACTTGAACACTGGGTCCTATCTAACAAAATGAAATTCAAAGGTGAGAAAGGTAATGCTTTACACTAGGCAAGAAAAATCAAATGAACAGGCATAGAATAGATGGAATCTAACTCAATTGCAATAACTGTGAGAGGGATTTAGGAGTCCTTGTGGAAAATCGCTTAAATATGAGCCAGCAATGTGCTGCAGCCACCCAAAAAGTCAGTGCAGTCATAAGTTGCATTAACAGACGGTTAGAATCAAATTCATGTGAAGTGTTAGGACCACTTATAATGCCTTGTAAGACCACACTTGGAATATTGCATCCAGTTTTGGTGGTCACCATATAAAAAATGATATTGAGACTCTGGAAAGAGTTTGGAGAACAGTAACAAGGATGATTAAGGGTCTGCAGACTAAAACATATGAAAAATGGTTACAAGAATTGGGTATGTCTATTTTTGTGAAAAGAAGGAGTAGGGCTGACCTAGCAGTGTTCCAATATTTGAGGGATTGCCACAAAGAAGACAAGAGCAATCTATTCTCCAAAGCACCTGAAGGCAGAACAAGAAGCAATTGATGGAAATTAATCAAGGAGAGAAGAAACCTAGAACTAATAAGAAACTTCCTGACAGTGAGAACAATCAGTGGAATGGCTTGCCCCCAGTAAGTTTTAAAGAGATTGGATAGCCAGTTGTCTGAAATGGTATATGGTCTCCTGCTTGGGTGGGGGTTGGCTGAGCTCCTCTGACATCCCTTCCAACTCTATTATTCTTTTTATGAACATGAGTATCCATCCTTTCAGTTCCAAAGAAAGTCTGGAATGATATAAGATCTCCTGCCATGGCCAGAGGGTTGGACACCCTCCCAATCTTGTAATTTTGTGTTATATGTTCTAAAATGGCCTCAATAACTTATATGAAAAGAAAAACTTTGGGAACAGCTGAAGTAGCAGTTGGCTGCGGAACTGGGCTACTAGAAGGAAATCAGACAGAGGACTATGGAAGAGGTAATGGCAGACAAAAGGCAGCTCTGTGAAACCTTTGCAGCAGAATGAAGAGCAAGGAAGTAGACTGGCTTTTCAGTAATTCCTCTCCAAACAAGCAGAGGACTAAAGACCATCCACAAGTGTTCCAGACGATTGCTCCTTGTGAGCAGAATATAAGATATTAATCTCTGACAAGTTTATTGCTCTGGGAGATGAAGGAATAACTATCTTGACCAAGCCATAGTTTATGCCTTTGAAAGAATATTACATGGCTTTTTAGCTATTAGAAATCTTTGTACACAGTGATAGTACTATGTGAATTTCTCTTCTCTTCAGTCGTTGGCAAAAGAAAGTTTTGACTACAAATTTAAAAGCTTATTTTTAATAAACAGCTAAAGGGTGATTAAAACTGATTTTAGAAAGTTATAAACGGATGAAGGATTCAAATACATTTGAAATAAGATTTCAATAAAATAAAAAGATTATAAAAATCCTTTCCATGGGATTTTTTTTAATTAAAAAAAACATGATAATATTTTAAAAAGTGGACACTATAGAGAACTTGAGATTAGAATTAAAGGAGGAAAACATATAAACCTGATTTAGGAAAAAAAGCAAAATATTCTAATATTGGACATATTTGAATATTTTTTTGAAATATAGACTTAGAAATTAATAGTGTCAACAGAGATATTTTCTTCTGTTTGGATACTGTATTAAATATGTTATGTCTCTCCTGACAAGATTGAGCCTGAGTTAAATGTGGATTTATAGATGAGAAAAATGAAACAACAATGATATGGGAAAAGATGTTAAATGACATGTAAAAGAAATTGGCTGAGTTGTTTTTTTTTTAATTTTTGAGGAATCTCATGACAGGGAACAAAGAAAGATAAAAGAAATCAAGATTTACAATACTACTTGAATGGAAATAAAAATTAAGTTGTAGGAAGCAAAAAGAAGGAATATAAAGTAGGTTTATTTAATCAAGGTTAAAATAGAAATGGTATTAATTTCTGGTAATCTGTAATTGACTTTTTGGACACTGATAAGACAATGCTTTATGGATTTGTTTATATATAGGAGCTAGGATATAGGAAGAAATCATTTGTTATATTTTAAGAGAACATGATGAGTTACTAAAAATTTTTATACTCGTGAAAATTGGATTACTTCTTGATAAGTTTCTTTTCTTTTTCTTTACTGTAATCTTTTCTATTCTATTTCTTTTTCTATTTTTGGTTTTTCTTTTATGTACCTTCTATTCTTTCTTTTTATTCTTCTATCTTTGTATTAGTTTATATAGTTGTTATGTATTAGGTTTTATTGTAATTATAATCTTTATCAATTTACTATAAAAAAAGATCAGACAAAGGACTGTAAATATATCTATTTTAGTTTGTTTAGTTCATTTACTTATTTGACTCAGTCAGATTGACTGAGTCAATCAGATTGACAGGTTGGTAAAATGAAGATTGGGAGCAATATGCTGACTCTGTAAACCACTTAGAGAGGGCTGTAAAGCACTGTGAAGTGGTATATAAGTCTAAGTGCTATTGCTGTTGCTTATTTACTCTCAAAACCAATTTATAAAGAACAGTGACATGTATAAAAGTGATCAGGTATAATTGTTCTTGAGGAATTTTTACTAAAAGTTGTGGCAAAATTGGAACATACTTTGACTTTAGATGGTATTCCTTCATGAAGCTTGCTGTTTAACCTTACTTTACTATCTCCAGGTACCTTACTCTGCATTGTTTCTGCACCATGGTGAATCAGCCCTGAGTCTGACAAATCTCCAGCTTTTTTTTATTCGTGAAAGCTGCATCTGTTTATTTCTGACTCTGCTCTGTTTTACTGGAAACTAGTTAATGCTAATATTTTGTTAGACCTTGTGAATGATCCCTTTTCATCTTGGTTTCTGAACAAAAGCCAGCCATCACTTCCATCTGTTAACTGGGTTCAGCATTTTGTTCCTGAAACTTATCTCTTTATGTATAATACTTTAAAACTTTTTCCTTACCCTTCTTCCTAATAACCTAGTTTCCCAGTAACATGCAGTCTTAGTCACAGCTACTCCACAACATTCAGGTATAAACTTGAAAACATGTTACTATTTCACCTTTGGAAGTCACAGGGACTTTTTAATGAGACAGAGAAATGGTTTGGCACCCAGAAAGATTTTGGCAGATTTTAGGGGTTTGGCTGCATTTTTTTAATAATTGATCTTCTCTCACAATAACCATTCACACTTCCCCCCCCCCCCTTGTAGGTNCCCCCCCCCCCCTTTGTAGGTAATGTATGAAATATAAATGAATGCATTGTTTGGAAGAATGTAGAAGGGAAGAGATTAAAGCAGGGGTGTCAAATTCAATTTCATTGAGGGCCACATCAGAGTTGTGTTTGATTTTGGGGGGCCAGGTGGGTGTGGCCAGGGTGGGCACACGCAGCCCTCCCAAGCTCTGTTTTTGCTGGCAAAGGCACCACGGGCCAATCCTTCAGTGTTTCCAGGGTGGCCCTGCAGGCCAGATTAAGCCCTGCAGGCCTTGAGTTTGACACCCCTAGATTAAGGGATTTGCGTAATTCCAAAACCATTGGCACTGTTCTATTGATCAGCAGAAGGGACAGAGGGCAAGCACTGATTGGCTAAAAGTATTCTCTTTGTTTAAGGTTAACAGAAGTAATGGAACTGTTTCAGACTTATTTGTGAGATACTGTGGCCTAATCAACTGCTCAAAACTGATAAAATATGCATTAGGATATACTACATACTGTGAATATTACATTGATAAATGTCTAACTAAAATTAATATTGTACCTGTGACAATAAACTGAAAACAGAGTAGGATCCAATTTATTATGGGCAAATTTAATACCATGGTAGAATGGAAATCTGTGATGTATTGGTTATTTGTGCTTACCTTTATCTAGAATAGATTGCAAGGGTAACAACTTAATTCACTTTGAAGGACAATTTTATATAAACATATTACTGTCTATTGATAATGATTTCACAATTCCCAAGGGGTGCATATATGGAATTTGCAACCTAATCAAATAGGTCTTTTCATTCAGTGTAACTGAGAGAGGTCCAAAGGAAACACAACCTTGAAATCTGCTTATATTCAATTCAAAGTCATTTTAGCGAGAGCATTTTAGCTATCCAGTAGAGTCAAGGCAATGAGTCAGAAGTTTTCTGAAAGAAGGTAAGAATTGAAACAGCTGGATGATTGAATGGATGGTGAGAGACAAAGGTTAAGGCAGCTTGAATTCTATTTTCTCTGCTTGTAGGAAGTCTGTTGGCTGGGAGTAGTTTGTATGTCACAAATTATTGAAACTACAATATGGCATATTAAAAAGAATTGACAGAGTCAGTTCCTTTGGGGCCTGGAATATCTATTCAGCTCTGAGTTTAGGTAGGAACTAATTCACATGTTGTTTTTTTCAACTAATTGCCCATCAATTGTGCTTTTGGCAAGAAATCCTATTTCAGGAATTACATATATAAAATCTATATCATTACAAAGATTAATAATATAGAAAAACATATGTTTTAGGTTTTCAAATAGAATGGCATTTATTGTCCCTTGTTTCAAATAGTCATAGTCATAGAACATCTAGATGTGTGTGCTGGGATGAATCTGAGGGACCGATAAATTCTGATTGAATCTCATAGCTTATATATGAAACAATTCAAAATGTGCTTCCCCAGCTGCCCAGTTCTACAAAACACATATGGATAAGGGTATAAATTACAGCACTCCGCCACCTCACCCATCATACTTGATCATACTCTGCCAATGCTTCATTAAAGATGAACCATTAAATATAGCAATAGTTATAATCATCATGAAAATTGCTCTTTCTCATGAACAGAATGTGCTGAGCAAATAAAGTAATGAAAGATTATATTTGTCTATCTAAGTAATCACCTTCTTTTTATAAGAAAGAAGAAACACAGAGGCGAAGATATAATTTAAAGCTGCAAGTGTAGAATTTTTCATTAATCTTAAAGAATTACAAGATCACTTAAAGAATAAAAAATGAAAAGATATATTAAATATAACAGAAAATATAAGGACCAGTGGAGACATGATAGCGGTCTTCCAATATTTGAGGGGCTGCCACAGAGAGGAAGAGTCAAGCTATTTTCTAAAGTGCCTGTAGGCCAGACAAGGAATAATGGATGGAAACTGAACAAGGAGAGGTTTAACCTGGAAACAAGGAGAAACTTTCTGACAGTGAGAACAATCAACCCATGGAACAGGTTGTCCTCAAGAAGCTGTGGGAGTGTGATCACTTGAGACTTTCAAGAAGAGATTGGACTGCCATTTGTCAGAAATGGTGTAGAGTCTCCCGCTTGGGTGGGAGTTGACTTGATGACCTACAAGGTCCCTTCCAACTCTGATTATCTGTTAATGTAAGATTTTACATTCCCATCTAATGTTTTTGTGGACAGTTACTTGCTTAATATAAAATTTATCAGTCACCCAGAATTGTGCCTAGATGAGACAGATGGCACATAAATCTAATGAATGAATGAATGAATGAATGAATGAGTAAATACATACATACACATATCTTACATACATACACATATCTTACAGTAAAAGGAAAGTCAAAAGTAGATAAAGTGTACTAATTTATATGAAGCTGCACAGAGCGAACTTGTGAGATTTTAATTAATGCAGATGATTTGAGATCCTTTTAAAAATACTCATACGGGCATAGAGAAAATTTGGAAATAAATTAGTATGTGTATTAGGAATGGAAAACCAAAATATTTTCTATTGGTATATGGACTGGGACTTTTCCTTATCACAGGCACAAATAAATTAATAAATTTATTTTATTTGGTAATATGTGCTATGATTCTGAACTTGTCCCATTTCATTTTGATTGAAATTCAGTTTTCAGCTATTCTTATCCAAAGCAAGACTAATTTAACTTGTATCCAGCCCACTGGTCCATATTATGGCAAAAGGCTATTGATACCTCACTGCTAATCTGGTTAGAATGCTCAATGAAATGTTCTTATTACTATATTTGTCTGGTAATATTGTGGCTATGCATGTGGAAGAATGGGATAAATATATAAGGTTCTTCTCCTTCAAGTCCATTTTATGGGTAGGGGTAAAATTTCCCTTTCCTTTCTGTACCCTACTAGTGAGTAATTAACATTTCTGTTCAGTTCTAATTATAGTTCTTGTATCTCAGTCATTATGTTAATAGTCTTATTCTGTAGTATGTGAGATCGCATTCATTATCACTGGTGAGTTAAACCTTTATTAAAGAAGAATTCCCTTAGGTCCAATTCTGAAGTTAAGTAATTATTCATTTGGTTTTATCCTTGCAATTATTTCTATGCTGTAGAGCTGATTATTGAATTTCTATGTCCACCATGCCCCCAATCCCACCCTGAACAACCTTAACTCACCCTGGTAAATAAATGCCTTAACATATCCCAATGTGTTTAGAAATACGTTATTATGTAATGAAATAAGGAATTGCAATGCACTAGTTCCCAGCACAAGCACAAGCAAAAATTCTAGCTGTGTTGTGGATTAGATGGAAGATAATTAGGACTCCTACATCAGATACAAACTGTATGAGTCAGATTTTAAGCTGCTCCCCAAAAAGATCTCAGTAGGTTGATAAGACATGGGACAGAGGAGGAAAAGTATCAGGTAGGATAAATGTTGATAACTCTAGGATTTCTTTGCCATGATGTAATCACATGGCAGACAAGGAAAATGTGAAGGTGTATATGTGACCTTGATTGATATATATAAAAAAACCCTAAATGGCATTGGATCTGGCTAATATTTGAATGAGAGTTCTCCAAGAAGCACTAGGGATATAATCTACTATAGAACAAAAAGAAACAACAAAAAAAGAATACCATGGGGGGGGGGGGNGGGGGGGGGGGGGACATTTCTGGGTTGTTGCCAACAAGGACAATTTTTTCTTATAGTCACCAGGAGCTGAACAAGATGTTTTCCTTAGATCCTGCTCCTTTCCCCTAGATCAGGGGTGTCAAACTCGTGTCGTCATGGCATCATTATGTGATGTATCATGACTTTCCCCCCCTTTTCTAAATCGGGCACAGGCATGGCCAGCGTGTGACACATTTGGCCTGTGGATGGTGAGTTTAACACCCCTGCTCTAGATATATGAAGCTCTCCAATTGCTTTATTTTATTTTTAAATTGTTTTGTGAAAATATTATATTACAGTGGAATTACAATTATTCATTTGTAATCATTGAAAGAGGGTACTGTAGCTCAATAAAACTCAAACATGAAGAACACTTTATTTACTTATGAATTATTTTAATCCACACAGCCTCTCTTCCCCCCCCCAAAATAATTTTGTTTTAACAAAGAAAATGGAATGATTCTTTCAATTCATAAATGCTGGAAAACTAAAGTAAGCAGATAAATCTCCACACATCATCCTTAGTGAAGCGTACAAACTAGCATCTGCATTTCCTGCATTGGATGAGGAGAATACATCTTTCTTCTTTTGTCCTGGCCACTTTTGACAGAATGATTGAAAGCGTTTTAACAAACTGCATCACTATTTGGTTTAATGGCTAGAGTGCCTCAGACAGAAAGTCCACACAGAGAGTGGTAAGGACAGTTGACAAGACTACAGGAAATTCACTTCCCGTTATTCAGGATACTGCTTATAAGCGCTATGTGCTTAGAGTTCAAAGCCTTGTTAGATACCCCACACAACCACTTCACGATCTGTTTCTGTTGCTTTCCTCTGGGAGGAGGTTTCAAAGTATTTCTAGCAGGACTACCAGATTCTGTAACAGCTTTGTTCCCTATGCCATCCATCTGGAAAACTCGTAAGATTCAGTTTTCTTGCCATGTATACATCCAAACTAGACTGTGTTGTTTCTCTGTGTGATATAATATATGTGGGTATATGCATAATTTTGTTTTATTTATTTATCTATTTTGTCATGTTTATGTAGTGTATATTGGAGGTGGTGACCCTTCGAGAGCTGTATGCAACAGTTCATTTTAATATATTCTGATTAGTGTACATTCAAAGTGACAAAGTTATTCTGTCTGTTTAAATAAAAGTTATTTACAAATAGCAAAAATAAAGTAAGTAGATGTCTTTGTGTACATTGGTGAATTCTTTATTTATTTATTAATAACTCTTTATTAAAAATGGGGAAATGGATGGGTATTTTTAAGGCATGGGAGTGCAATTAAAAAGGCAGTGGGGAATGTTTGTGATTTGTGAGGAATGTTTGTTTAAAGAAATAAAAAGGTATTCAGGAATGTGCTTTTGCTCTTTAGAATCAATGAAAGTTGAGTGAGTTCTATGCAGTGGGAATGGTTATTTAAGCAGAAATGTATTAGGTAGTTTGGTCATGTAGAAATAATTCATGAGGAAGAGTAACTATTTGTAAAATTGTATCATTGTAATGAATAAAAATTTATCATTGTAATGAATTTAGGTTATACATTGTGACATACCTACAAACTTAAAAATTTCCTACGATGCTTTGGTTTTTTTTATATCTTATATTTTTTATATATATAATATCACAGAGCAATGATTAACAGAGAATTTGATTAACAGAGAATTTGTTTTCCTTCTAGTACTAAAGATGTAATTTTTCCTATGGCCAGTTAAGACCACACTGTTCATGTCAATTGTTTCATATCTGAAATGTTGGGCTGCTATTCCCTTTGTATCTTAGGCTTTTATAGAGCAAAACAAAGATTTGTTACTGGTCTTTGCTATCATTGGTAAAGGTCTGTTGCAACATGAAAGAAGTTTATAATTAGGTGACAATAAAGGTATTTTTTCCTAAGGATCTGTTTTTGTGTGTCTGTGTATATGCCTTATTTGTGCCTTGCAGAGTCTAATGGGAGCCATTTCTGACTGGTCTCAGAATTGGATTGTAAAACTAGAGCATATAAAACTTTTCTAGACCAATACTCAAATACTCACCAATCTGGAATCCACACTGTATATTGGACATTAATGCAATTGAGCAAGTCCAGAAGTATTTCACGAGAAGAGTATTACACTGCTCTCCTCGCAACAGAATACCTTATATTGCCAGGCTTGGACAACCTTGAACTACGTTGCCTATGGGTGGACTTAAGCATAGCACACAAAATTATTTGCTACAATGTCCTACCAGTCAAGGACTACTTCAGCTTCAACCAGAACCATACAAGAGCACACAACGATACAAACTCAATGTAAACCGCTCCAAACTTGATTGCAGAAAGTACAACTTCAGCAACAGGGCTTGGCTAGTCTAGGGAAGAGAAGGACCAGGGGAGACATGATAGCAGTCTTCCAATATTTGAGGGGCTGCTACAGGGAGAAAGGGTTCAAGCTATTTTCGAAAGTGCCTGTAGGCCAGACAAGGAATAATGGATGGAAACTGAACAAGGAGAGATTTAACCTGAAAATAAAGAGAAACTTTCTGACAGTGAGAACAATCAACCAATGGAACAGCTTGCCCTCGGAAGTTGTGGGAGCGCCATCACTTAGACTTTCAAAAAGAGATTGGACTGCCATCTTGTCAGAAATCATGTAGGATCTCCCACTTGGGTGGGGGGTTGGACTAGATGACCTACAAGGTCCCTTCCAACTCTGATTAACTATTATCTGTTATCTATTATATGTTAACAGAGAGGTCAATGCCTGAAATGCACTACCTGACTCTGTTGTTACATCCTCTAACTCCCACTCCTTTAATCTCTATTATCCACTATACTATCCACTATTGACCTCACTCACACCTTTACAGACTCCAGGTTTCTATCCAATGTCTTAACACTATACTAAATTGACTTTCCAGAGAAGGAATCCATTTCATATATATATTTGAACAGGACAATTATATTATTAGCAAAACTGTTTATCTCTAAAAACTACTACTGCTTTTTAGAGTCCTTGAAATATCTCTTAAATACTTAGGGATGGCTTGCTTCCAAGTCTACAGTAGAATAAGATGCTGTATGCAAATCCATAATAATGAAGTGCTGTATATTTAAATGTCTCTTAATGGGGGGAACTCACATAAAATTTGCATTAAATTATTTTCAAGCATTTTCAACAGTACTCAAGAACTTTATTATGCTATGTTGTAATTTTACAAATGGTTTCATATTTGCCTTCTGTCTCTGACTAAATCTCTTTCCTTCTCTTATTCATCTTTTGCTCAATGGGAATTCTAATTAATAATGTGAGTCACAGCTTTCAGAGAAATGAGACCATCAATTTAATGTCATTCACCTTTTGTTGAAGACAAATTGTTTATTAATCTTTTGCAAATTATGCTCATGTTTTAATAAAATACTATAGCTTGGAGCAAAATTCTGTTTGATCATAGAGACCAGAAATACTGTTTTACACATAGTACAAATATGAACATTTAAATACTGTTATTTTATTTATTTATTAGTATCCCACCTTTATTATTTTTACAAATAACTCAAGGCAGCAAACATCTGACACACCTTCCTCCTCCTATTTTTCCATAACAACAATCCTATGAGGTAGGCTGGGCCAGTGGTAGGCTGCAACAGGTTTGACAACCGGTTCTGTGAGCACACGCTTCATGCATGGAGCTTTGAATAAAGACCAATGTGAACCTCTCCAGCTCACCTTCTAGCCTTCCCCAGTGAGTAGAACAGCTGAGGTGCGGTAATCCACTTTGCCGCATGAATCAGTTGAGCTACAAAAGAAGGAAATGTAAGACAGGATAGGGCAGGTGAAGATGGGTGGGGCCAACTGATTGTCTTTCATACCGATTTGCTAGAACTAGTGCGAACTGGCAGCAGCCCACCACTGGATTGGGCTAAGAGAGAGTGTTTGGCCCAAAGTCACCTTACTGGCTTTAATGGCTAAGAGGGGATTTCAACTCACATTCTGCTTTCTAGCCTGGTGCCTTAACCACTTAACCAAATTGGCTCAGTTAGCAATATAAATTAATAGTAATAATGATGCATCATACATACCTCTTTATACCATATTATTCTTTGCTTCTTCTCCACACTTCTTTGCTTTTTGCCTGAATATAAATAAGAAAGAAATTTTCACTCCACAATGATGATTAAAGAGTTATGTTGTTTAATGAGCTAACTGACAGTCATCTCTATATGATTGAAAAAAATGCTGTCCATTACATTTCTAGTTGTAGAATCTTGCAAATTATAATTTTGTTTTATGATTTTCTGTCAAGAAAAAATATACTCTTTTTATCATTTGCTAGCACCTACTTGAAAGCCAATTTGGTGTAGAGGTTAAGGCATCAGACTGGAAACTGGGAGAGCCTGAGTTCTAGTTCCCCTTAGGCACAAAGCCTATTAAGTGACCTCTTGGGCCAGTCACTTTGTCTGAGCCTTAGGAAGGAAGCAATGGCAAACCATTTCTGAAAAAACGTACCAGAAAAACTGCAGGGATTTGTCTAGGCAGTCTCCAAAATTCAGACCCAATTGAATGAAATAAAAAAACCCACAACTACTTAGCTAACCAACAACTTGCCATTTTAATTATTTACTCATTAGAGTCTTATAACAGCAAGTGTATTGCACTGGTTAAAGAAACCCTAGGAAAAGAGTGAAGTTAGCCTAACTTTTATTAAGGAGCTCAATATTTTTATACTGCCATTAAAGCAGATGTGCCTTTTCTGATTAGATTGATTAAATTCTCACATGAAAATGGAATTCTTTTGTATAAGTGAACATCATACCAGAATTTCCTTCAATATTTCTACAATGTGATTATAAATGGAAATGGAAAACATGTTTTGCTGAGATTGGAATAGAACAACTTCAACTAAAACATGCCATTGAAACTTTCTGAATGGTTTGTTTCCTGATGTAATGAAACAGTTTTCAGGATTCTATTTGCTGCTGAAACAAAACACATTTCAAGTATTTTAGTTATAAGAAACAATACAACTTAATATGAATCTTTTGTTCTTTTCCTACCCATACAAATACTACAAGAATAGATGGGGTTATAGGCTGTCAGCCAGCCAATTTACATAAAACCACTAGTGATATAATTTAAAAAAATTCTGAAAGAAAAAAAATAAAACAAATTTAACAATTTGCCTTTCTTCGGAGAGAATCAATGTAAGCCACAGCTTTCAGAGAAATGAGACCATCAATTTAATGTCATTCACTTTATTTGTTAAATAAAGCCCCTTAGGCTATAAGGAAACAAATATATTATCTACATTATTTACCTACTTTAGAAGATTTGGCAGTTAAAAAATTATTAACATGTTTATGCTTTACCCAATGTGGTACTTACATTTTTGCTTTATACTTACAATATATTAGCAAAAACCTGTTCTACAACCAGCAGGTAAAACATATTCAGAAAGCTCACAAAAGGGCAAGAACAGTCTCATATAGCCTTATACATAGCCACATTCTTAGCCATCAACAAACATATAACCATACACCCAGCAGAAGTTAAAGAAAAAAATTTAGCACCACAGGAGGACAATGGAGAATCTTCTGTTTTGGCATTTTACGATGCTGTTTAGAAATTCAGCATAGTAATAAGCACAGAAAAATATAACAAAGCTCAAAACAACTAAATTAACATGGTATTAATTTCTGCTTTTACACAGGCTCAACAGCATTAGCTACATTTTTCTGTGAAACCCAGTAGAAATTGCAACCACCCACCAACATGACCTGAAGCTTTCCTATAGTAAAGATTTTTTTAAAAATAAAAATAAAAGCTACAACTTGCCAAGTAGTTTGGCAGGAATGCAACTACAAGCAATCTTCTGTATGGCCATGTGCTTAACTGCTGTTTTTTCTCAACACTCTATCACCCGTAACAGCAGGGATATAACTAGTTCCTGCCACGATGCTGGTTAGGCTAGAAGAAGGTTGAAGAAAAGCAATTCAGCCATAAATCCCAAAACAACATCCAATTAAATAAGTTGGAGCTTACAACTGATGCCACTCAAAGCACTAAGTTTTATCTAAATCCCAAAGCAAGCTTCTTAAAATGTGAATGCCTAAACACGGAAACGTTTTGAATGTTACAAATTTACATTATATCAAACCTACCGAATAAAACAGTATAACTATTTATAATATTTTAGCATATTGTAAACAGACTTTTTAATAAAAAAAATAATGGTCTTTTCTTCATATTTGAAGGCTTTCTAATTTTCTGCTATTTTTTTTGTCAGTTTTTTCCCCCTTTTATTTTGATGCTATCCATGAATATGCATCAATGCAGTATCTCTAATCATATCCTCCTGGTCAAAGCTTCAGTCCAAGTTACAGTATGTGAAATGGCACTTCATAAACAGTTAATAGGATCTGGGAAGTGTTGTTAGCTCTTGCATAACGTGTTCACATATTGCAATCCCATCCTTTCCCTTCTGTTACAGAACCATAACGGGACTGTATTTTGGCAGAAGAAAGGTGCTATATTCTCCAAACTAGCAGTTTTAACTTCTTTTATTTGTTTTTCCTAATTACAAACCTTTGCTGACATGCTTTGAAATGACTTTTTAAAAACAATTTCACCTTTCAGCTGTTAGTCTTGACTGTATGAATCTTCATTAATGTGCTTATAGATATATTTCTATGTAAAAAGACATTATAATTAAACAACAGATGCTTCATTAATTTAGGAATAAAGGCCGGGTATGTTGTTTTCTCTTTTCTTAGTATATGAATACAGTAGTTTTCACTTTGATGAATGAATGGCTGTATTTACCATTTTTATTACTAATGAACTGGACTGTTCAATAAAAATGATGTGACAAAAATATATGACATTTAGTTATTTCATACTGGAGAAAATAAACCCCATCACTAAAATAGTTTCTGTAGTAATATTTTCAGAGTTTATATATTTAGGAGTTATTGACATTCATTTAATTAGTTTGGACCAGAACTTTTGGCTAAAATGGAACTTCATTTATTTTAGCCCACCTCAACCTGGACCAGAATAGCAATCTGTTTCTACTTGATAGTTTAAGATACAACTTAGGGTTCAGTATAAGAAGAGTACACAGCTTGTCCAACTTTGATTCTTAAAATATATATGCTAAACTGAATAATTTTATATTATATTGCAAGTTTACATGTGGTATTTTGTACAATACAGCTGTTATGAGTTACTTCATATGTTATCTTTTCTTTATATAGCAGAAAGGTTTGTATTCATTACGGTAAGAAAAATATTAAACACCTCAGTGTATGTGTGTGTGTGTGTATCATAGTGGGTAAAGATTTAATTAATTTCATTCATCAAATGTTGCATGCTTATTACAAAGAATATTAGAGATAGTAAAGCTCATCTTGGAAATTTCATATTATCATGATTGTCTTATGACCTTCTAATATCTCTGACTATGGTAAACAAGTGTCGATGATTACAGAATAATATTTTCAGAACCAAATTCTGGTAAAGAAATGTAAAGATAAAGAAATTACAATTACAAAATGTTCCCACTCAGTTTACCATAATTTAGCTCAGAAGTTGGAACAATATTATTTGGTGTGCCATGCACTATAACAGGGGTGTGTTTGGAAATTGCTGAGGGGCAAATATTAGAAGAAACATGACGGTTGTAAATGTTATATGATAAACTGCAAGATGGCTAGCAATCGTGTATTTCTCCTCATCATCTGATTTCCTTTTAATTTGAATGGATGCCCTGACTAATGTAATAAATATATACTATATATTCAGTTCCGCATATGAAAACCTGGCAACAACTTGTTCTCTTATTTTCTAGTTTCAGTTTAATGCTGTCACACCGATGAATTGGAAAATCATGCACTATATGCTTTAGTTTATGTGAGATGACAGTAATGTGCTTATTCTCCATCTTATTTCTCTTTTAACTAGTTCCACATCTTGTGGCAAATTAATTTCATAAATAAATAATAATAATATGCCATTGAAATACGTAGTTGTTGATCATAAAAAATAATCTGTGTTTTTTTCAGATTCTGGTTCAAAAAACATAAGTCTGACTAAGACTCAAGTACTCGAAATTGCATTTATGTTATATCCCCCTGTTGGTCTCAAATTGAAAACAGCCGCTGCTCCTCGGTCAACCTGGGTGAAACCAATTGTTGATGGAGAAGATTCTTACATGTATCTAGGTAAACATTTTTAAATGGATTCCTTTTGTAGGAGTGTTTTCTACAACTGTCATTTATCATTATACATTTGTTATTTACTTTTGTAAATGGAAATGGAGCATTTGATACACTCTCTGGGGTGCCACACCACCAACCTTTTGACTAACCATGGTTTTGCTATATTGTCCTCACTAGCTAAATATCTCAAATGTTTTCAGTGTGGTAAATAAATATACTTGCATGTTTAAATCTTGCATAGAGCATCTTAAGACAATAATTGCTCAGGCTGAGCCAATACGCAAGTTACTTTTCATACTAATTTAACATTTTAACAGTTACCAAGAAAATAACCAGATGTAGATTGTTCTACTTTTCATAGGGTACTCTGGAATCCTTGTGATGAAATTTTAGCCTGCTGTCTAATTAATACTATTAATCAGTTCTCTTACATGTTGGACTAGCTATTTCTAGTATGGATTATACAAAGGGAAGTCTGACAGCTAGTTGAATAAGCAAACTAATCATGGTTTTTGTTTCAAACTGTACAATCATTGGGTTAATTTACCCCAGAGCTTTTACTTTTTTGTGAATCAATCATATGTTCACATTCATAAAAATAAAAATATCATTAATCTGCTCTAAAAATGGTTGCCAGGGTTAAATTGAGTTTTAAAGTGATTAATAAATACTCTGAAAAGCCTAAAATGGTTAGGACTTCAAAGCAAATATCCTGAATGTGTCATTTTGTAAGATATGTTGAGTGAATTGAATGATAGTAAGAACAATTGGTATTGCGTGCTTATCAATTGTATCCAAAGATTTTCCACTTAGTTTTGCTATATGAAATTTTTCCAATGGATAACTAAATGCCTATAAAGAAAGACTGAATTTTGGGGAGTGGAGGAGAATGCACAATTCAAAATGGGCACAAAGCAAGGGATAGAAAATGGATGTTCCAAATATGTCAAGAGTATTGAAAAAATTTGCAACTGTACTACCTACACAACATTGCATTATCGAAAGAGAGCCATTTACCCTAAGAGGTGGAGAGAGAAAAAGCAGCTGAAAGTCAGATATTTCAGATATATCAATTCAGACTTTGCAGAAATTGGGATTTAATGATGTGAATATGTCTACATATTCATAAGCAATAATTCAATCATTGTAAGATATGGAAAATAAATTCCCATTGGAAATTTTAATATACAAGTAGATCAGCTGAGAGTTTTATAAAAGTTTTATGCAGCACAAAAACTTTGGATGAAGCTAATCTCAAATTCTGATTAGCAAACTTGATAGTTTCAGAAAGGTAGTTATATTTTCCTTACTTCTGGAGAACCGGTGACGGAATAATTCAGAGAATTGGCAAATACCAGCTCTGACTGGAGATTTTACAGTATCCTTCCCCTGCCATGCCCACCAAGCCACGCCCACAGAATCACTACTGCTTCAAATGCAATGCACTGAGTAGCTTTTGTTTTCTCCTGCTCTTGGTTGGTGAGATGGTGCCAGGAGAGGTATTATTGCATTCACATTTCTTTTTCATTCAGAAATGAGCTCTTCATCTACTCATACTTTGTTGTTCTTCATCTACTCATACATTTGGCCTAATGAACTATTACTAGCACTTTTTGTAACAAGTTCTGGAAGCTAATCATATATTTTCTATGTGATTATATGAAGTACATTTTTCAGCCACAATGGCTCTTAAAGTAGTTGATAGAAAGATTGTAGCAGTTGCATTTAAGTTGCACTTAATCTGTTTGTTTTTAGCACTGTGAATTTTCTTATTTTCAATCTTTGTAAAGATAGCCTTCAGATTTTTAAAATGTGTTCTATAGTAAATATCAAAATATCAAACACATTACTTCTTTTTTTCTGTCCACTTTTACTCTACATTGACTTGGACTGATGATTAAGAAATCTTGAAATGCTATTAAAAAAGGTGAGAAGAAAGACTATGATAGTGTGTGCAAAGTGGGACATGAAAACAGATTGTCACAAAAAAAATAATCCACCAAATTGCAAAAAGCACTGCCATTTTATTCACTTTCACTAAGATGCCAACAGAAAATGGACCACTGCTTTTCTATTACTCTCTGTGACAAGAAATCACATAATATATTTCTTGCAAGTGAGTTGATAACCCGATCAGTTGATCTGTGAAGATCAAAGAGTATAATTTAGCAATTGTTAATGACAGGAAATGAGAGTAATAGGAAAGTGTCTATATGTAAAAAAAGGAAGAAAATGTCTATACATCTTCCAAGTCAGTAGTTTCTATAAACATTAGAAACTTCATAACATATAGCAGGAGTGTCAAACTTAATTTCATAGAGGGCTGCATAAGGGTTATGTTTGACTTTGGGAGGCTGGGGTTGTTATGGCCAGGGTAGACATGGCCAACTCAACATCAGTCGTGTTGGGGGCACCTGTGGTGGCCAAGTGCTAAGACAGGACTTCCCTCAGATCCTCCCTCCCTCCCATTATAATCTCCTTCCTTTTCTTCCTTTTCCTTCCTTCTTCCTTCTTCCTTCCCCTCTGTCCTTATTTTTCCTTCCTTGCTCTCTTCCCATCTTTCTTTTTCTTTGTCGTTCTCCTTTCCTGTCCCTTCTTGGATGCTCAATGCAAAAAAGGAAACATTTCTTTTTTTGTTTTGTTTTGCTTTTAGTTTGTTTTGCTAGCCCTTTGCCAGTGAAAAAGAGTGCTTGGGGGCCCACGTGTGGTCTCCCCCAGCTCCATTTTCAGCCACAATGGCCTCCTGTAGCCCTCTGCCAGCAAAAATGGAACTGGGGTGGGGCATGCGCAAGCACCATGGGCTGATCCTTTGCTGTTTCCAGCGTGGCCCTACAGGCCAGATTAAGACCCCGTGGGATGGGTGTGGCCCAAGGGCCTTGAGTTTGATACCCCTGGCTTATAGGCTGAGAATCAGTGGACTTGGCTGTCTAGAATAACTACTTTATGCATAAGACAGCACTGTAAGCACTCTTCATCTTGAAGAGATGTGTCAAGCAGAAGTGGGGATGTTCATGACTGCATATTTTAAGATTATGTTTATTTTTAATAGGTATCTCTAGGCTTCAGTATTGTGAAGATAATAGTCAGAAATTGCAATGCTAACTTTCCTGCTTTGCTCCAGACTCATATAGTTATTTAATGACATGATGGTTTCGAGGGGTCCGATGGCTCCAGAAGTTGACTAACTAAATATGCTCTCTGGATATCCCAGTGCATAAAAAATGGGAGTTTTTTTACAATATAAAGATCCTGCAAATTGTGTCATCTTTGTAACAAGATGGAATACCTCATAACATAGCATTAGGTTATGTGTGAGGAAGGCAAGCAGCCTCTTAATGGCTACAAGATGTTGAAAAGAACAGGACTGAAGCTGTATGGGGTTTCTGTCGTGATTCAAGAAAGCCTTTGATCATTTTAAATAAACTCAAACAATTAGTGTCCTAAAAACTAGAATGTTTTAATGGTATTCTTTAAAGCTTGTTGACATGCATATCCAGGGTACTCAAAGGAAGGGAAAATACACTACTTTCATGATGGATAAGTGTTTTAGGCAATTCTTGTTAAACCTCACAGTGTTAAATCCAAATAAAATTGTTTAATTTGTGAATTTGTGCCTGCTTTGGATTATATAATGTACACAAAGTTCTTCTAAGTGTAGGCCTAAATTTTCCTCTGCTATAAAATAAGCAGTTTTGGAAAGGGTGTTTGGTCAATAACTCAAATGTTTTTACTAGTTGGCCCCTGTTGAGATACTTGTAAGTTTACATCAGAAAATGCTATTTGAATTTTTAGTGTTACCATTTGAGATATTTAATATTATATTTTGCTTTGTGTTGAGTCAAAAATAGCAAACACATGGCTCTGTAGATGTTGAATATCATAAGCCTCAGCACCCATTTAGCCTTGCTCGCTGGAGCTGCTAGTAGTTGAGTAACTTATGGAGAATCATAGCATTCCCCATCTTTTGGATAGAGGGAACAAACTGTATAGCAGTAACCTAAATCTTAATAGACAACTTCAGGGGACAGAGTTCTGATTGATAAGAATGGATTGTTAGCAACTCTAGACAGTCTTTCTGCTTACTCCCTGAATTTTTTTTTTTTTTGCAAGTATTATTATATGCTGGCNCTCTAGACAGTCTTTCTGCTTACTCCCTGAATTTTTTTTTTTTTGCAAGTATTATTATATGCTGGCATTTTAGTTATAAAGCACCCCCCAGAATCAGGCAGCTTATAAATAAAATAAAATAATAAAAATATATCCATTTCATGATCTGTGGACGATATGCTTCTGTCTCTTGAGGAGTGTTACTGTTCATGATTTTCTCAGAATATTGTATGTCAGGATTTAGCTTTGTGAATTTTAATCTTGTTCCTATGTTGCTTGCCAGTTCTGATTACTGCAATCACAGGCAAAAATGGGTTGGAAAGGTTAGAGTACAATCGAAACCCCTGGGCTCTGATCCATCAGATTTTGGCACGAGTTGAATAATCAAGCTACTTGTGTTTCAGATAGATTCTAGTGGATAAGTACCTACAGTATTTCAAGAAACATTTCAAGTAATTTGCCTGATATTTTCTAAAACCCTAATACTCGTTTTTCAGCTGCTGGAAATGTTTTGCATTTATCTGCCAAAAGTTATACAATTTTGAATGTTGAAATAAGCTTGTACAATAAACTCAGATATAGTAATTTCTCTAATTCATATTTGTTTACAAAAATTAATTCATATATCATACCATCTGATGAAGCATGTCTTTTAGGGAGAAAATGTCAATTGTAAGTATATTAAATTAGATATACTAGTTTTTATTTCTTCAGCAAAATGAAATAAGATATGACTCTATGTTTCTAACATATATTATTAAATATTTCTTTCTGAGATCCCTGTGTCTTTTGTTCAAGACTAAATCTCCTAGAAGATGGTTATTGATAAAGTTTGTCCCATAAATTGCTATGACAACTCCATAGTCTCTTCTCAGTACTATTTTTCCCTACTGAATGACATTGAACGAATGGTTGCAATATTTGTTTCCCAGATTCAAACAGTCTGGTTTGCATTGTGTATAAAAACTGAAGTCTTCTCTGAATCATGCACCTTGACAAGGTGATCTCACGTACTGTACTTGTCAAAGAACTGTATTTTGCTGGGCAACAACATGGAAGCATTGCCTTGTTGTGGGAGTACAAAGCCAAATTAGAGCTTAAACAAAGTACGAAGCAATTAAAATGTCCAGTTATCAGAGAAAGATACCTCTTTTTAAAAATTTATTTATTTATATAATTTATATGGCCATCCATTTTAAACAACCAGCATACAATATTCAGAGATATGAAAGCATTAAGCTCAGGTCAAAACTGTTGTTTCCAAATGATAAACTAGCTACCAGTGGTTGCATAGTTATCACTTACCACAGGCAAGCTGAAATGAGTGCCTTTCATCAGCTTTTTGGAGTTGATGACACCTTATTAAGCTTGGTGAACCTAAGAGCCTCCATCATCTGATTCATACTGAACATTTTCTGGATCACTGCTAGCAGAGTCGGCTTAGATACTAGATTGCTGCTTTTGATATCTTGACACATTGGTATCTTGAGGATACCATTTATCTGGAGCAGACTCCTTTGCATTCTTACTTGGAAGAAACTATGAAACATGAAGGATTGTTTCTTGGGAGTGATATTCATCCAAATCTAGTTTAATCTTGCTTAGTTCAAAGTCTCAACAATGCCACAAGTGCTGTCACGTAAGTGAGTGTGTATTTGGGTGTGTCTTGGTCTCCATCCATCCATCTATCTATCCATCTATCTAGCTATCTAGTAAATAGAGATATGTATAATTCACATAGAAGAGTTGTTTAAGTTAGAAATAAAAACCAGGAAATTTAGACAGAGATGCTTCTGTAAATTGCAAATTAAAGAGAAGGCAAAGATCATACTTTTGTAGCATTGCATCAACATTAAGAAATTCTTTTATTTGATACTATGTTTTGGAAATCACTGAAAAGCACCAGAGGAACCATGCAATGGAGAATGATACTGTTCTTAGCCTTTAGATTTGTTTGGGATTTTTTTTTAGCTTGCAGCACAGGGAAAGTAATGGGAGAAAAAAGCAAATCTAATCTCAGTAAAGCCTTGGAGGGCTTGTTAATTATTACCGATTAACTTTCCATAACCAACAATTTGAAGAATTTGCCACCTGCAATCTTGATTAAATCAAATCTTCAGGGTGGGTGGGTTGATGGCTTAGTTTATTTTTGCTGATAGGTTTATTTTCTCCTGGAAAAAGCATCCCCAACAATAACTTTTCTGAGGTTTCCCATTTCCATTCCTAATATCCTTTGCTTCCAATAGAGCTTCACAAGAAGTCAAATGAAGAGTCTTTGATTTAGATGTCCAGAATGACAAGCTAAATCTTTTCCTTACTGACCCAAGGATCTCTTACATAGCTCTTCTTGAGACCTCTAAAGGCTAGGTCCCACTGGCCGATGGACGCAAAACGTATGCAAAAAGGACACAACGGATGAGCAAAATTTCGGGGGTGGCTCCACCCGTTGTCATCCGCTCACAAAAGTGGCGAAAATTTGCATAAACAGAACAGAAAAGAATGGAAAAGAACGGACGGGGGTTGTATGTAGCGGGGATGTTAAATGGATGTTC
>BHFT01041266.1:0-18526 GCA_004320025.1 Laticauda laticaudata
TTGGTGCAGTGTGACAGGGGCTTAGAGAATGAGGGACTTACCACCATGGTCTAGAGTACATGTGGACCTGGCAGGCCCCATGCAAGGGAAAAACTTGTTGATTATAGTAGATTCATTTTCAAAGTGGGTAGAACTGGTTCTCCTCCAATCAACCACTTCAGATGCTATAAGTGGAGCTGTATACAATTTTTTTGCTTCCCATGGGTACCCTGATGCTCTGGTTTCAGATAACAGACCCCAATTCACTTCATCTCCTTTTGAATTGTACCTGGCCCAAAGAGGAATCAGACATGCCCTAGTTTCCCTGTTTCATCCAGCCTCCAATGGCCTTGCAGAAAGAGCTGTAAGATCAGCAAGAGACTCCCTGAGGAGAATGATGGAAGGGACTGGTCTACCAGGGTAGCTCAGTACCTACTTACCCAACACACCACTCCAAGCACAGCCACCAACCTAACCCCTGCCAAACTATTAATGGGAAGGAGACTTCGCACAACCCTAGACAGGCTGCACCCTAATTATGCCCCCAGGGCACCCCTCAACTTGTCCAGCAAGGCCTGGACAAGGAATTTAGGACTGGGGACCTGGTCTATTCCCAAAATTATTCAGGGAATCCCTTATGTTTGTCCAGGTGGGTTGAGCAGAAAACAGGCTCCAAATCATACTGCGTAAAGTTGACGGATGGACAACTACGGCGCCAACATGTGGACCACTAACAAGTTGTTGGAGTGCCCCAACAGTTCCAGCCCAGAGGGAAGCCGAGGCCACAGACTCTGAATGGGTCAATACTGAGGCCCCTATCTGACTGACTCCCGACCAGCGATCTCTCATGGAGGACTTACCTGGTGAAGCCGTGACACCAACCAGTTTCGCTCGCCGGCGTTTGGAGAGGTTCCAACCAGAGGCCCTTCCACGGCCAGCCAAGAATGCTCAGAGAAGAGAGCCGACATCACCCCAAGGAGAGAACGCCACTCTAGCAACAGGTCCTTCCACATCACAACCGATGGCAGAACTAAGGCATTCAGAGCGAATGAGGCCCTGCCCCACACATCTGAGTGATTATGCCTGCACAGAGCCCAGGGGAAGGAGTGTGGCAACCAACAAGTCCTCATTCCAGTCCACTGGAGCAAAAAAAGCCCTTGATTGGCTGAACTGTTTGACAGCTCTGTATAAAAGGAGCTGTCATACAGAATCAGCTGTCTCTCTCTCTCAGCTGCTGCTGCAAGCCCTAGCTAGCTGCAGCTGAGTTACAAGTTAGCAATAAAGCCTGTTAAGCTTTGTATTGCCTCTGTCTCTTCTTCTAAGCACACCAAACTCAAAACTTATGATCCATTTATAAGTGTGGCCAGGTAAAGCTAGCTGGTTTAGTTTACTTAGAAGAATATCTGGAATGATGGTATTGAATGCCATCTAAAGTCTACAAAGAGGACCCTTGTCTTTGGAGATTCAAGAAGTTGTAGATGTAGTGCAGAGCCATATTAATAGCATCATCTGTCAATCTATTTGCTCAGTAGGCAAATTGCAGGGGGTCTAGCAGTGGATCCGTGATGGTTTTCAGGTGGGACAGCACTAGTCTTTCAAAGGTTTTCATAACTACAGATGATAGAGCAATTGGTTTGAAGTCGTTCAGTTCCTTGATGGAGGATTTCTTCAACATTGGGATGATAGTAGAGCATTTGAAACAAGAAGGAACATAGCACATCTCTAGTGATTTATTAAAGATGCAGGTAAAGATGGGGGCCAGTTAGTCAGCATAAGCTTTTAAGCAAGGAGTTATCTTGTCTGGGCCTGGTGCTTTTCCTGTCTTTGTCTGTGAAATAGACCTTGCATCTCATTTTCTGTAATCATCAGAGGTTGAGCCCAATGGGATGGGGTAGGTTTCAGGAGGCTTGGCTGTTGTGTCTGAGATGGGGATTGTGGAGATGGATGACAGTAGTTTTCTCTCAAACCTACAATAAAACACATTCAGATCATCTGCCAGTTGTTTATTTCCTTCAGCATGAGAAAGAGGTTTGTTGTAACTGGTGATATTTTTTTAGAGTTTTCCACATGTTTACTGGTTCATTTGTTCAGAACTGATTCCTTAGATTTTCCGTGTAGCTTCTTTTTGCTGCTTGGATCACGCTAGTTAATAAGTTTCTGGCCTGATTGTACAGTATTCTATTGCCTTTTCTGTAGGCTTACTCTTTGGTACGATTTAAAGGCCCTGTCCCACTGCACTTACGGATGCAAAGAGGATATAAAACGTTAAAAGAAGCTTGCCATCCATTGGAAAACGCTATGCATCCGTTGTGTACTCATTGCATACATGTTTCATATGCTCTATCCGTCGAGGATCGTCCAACTGCAAATCAATCCGGTAAGACCCAAAGATTATGTGTGTATAGGAACCAAATGACTACAGAAAACTTTAACGTGACATGTGAATTGAATTTCTTATCCGCCATGTATATTGATTGGTAATTCTCCTGCCAACAAATTATTAAGAGTTCAAAGCAGAAACACTTAGCTATGTACGTAGTAATTATGAGTTCTGTTTTAGAAAACATAGTCTCGTCGTGGCTAATCCTATGTTCTTCTGAGCATTCCTACTCTATAGCCAGGCTTATCCTCACGCTAACTCCCATTCGGCTGCAAGCCCAGTGGAATAACAGAAAAGAGGGAAGGATACCAAAAAAAAAGCATTATGCGTGATTGGTTAGGAACTATCTGAAGACATCTATTATCATACTAACGTCAAGAACAGATTCATGACATCTGTGCGACATAGTTGAAATATGCCTTATATCCTACGGATGTTCTTCTGCTAATTGCTTCCGGATGATACATCCGCATGGATCGCGTGCCACACCCTCACTGTTTCCTTTCCTGTAGCATAAACAGTGAATGCATGTGCCCAATTTTTCATCCGCGCAAACTATGCGTACCACTTCGATAATTTCTCCCCGGAACCCTTCGCGCGGAACAGCAGGTATCTATCCGCTTTCCATCCACTAGGCTTCTATGATAAGAGCGTCTGCATTTAAAACAATTTACCCCTAGCTACCATCACTACCCGACACGTCCGTCTACTTTTTTCTGTTCTCTATATTCCAATTCTGTTTTATAGCAGATCAAATTTTTACACCAACATATTATTAATGAAACTGGTTATGGACAAAAAGTGCGAATAAGGAGAGGCCATGCCACGCACTTTTAACCTAATTTTGTCTTTTCGTCCGCCTTTGCTAGTCCCTTTATTTGCCTATTGTTTGTAGCATCTGTCTCAGCCTTAGCTGTCAGCAAGAACACTGGAGCCCATTAAACTGCTTAAGATATTAACATGTGTGAAAACTCTTTATAGGATCTCCTATAATTGTTGCTTCCTAGCATATATATCTCAGTTACTAGATATGACCGAGCTACATGTTAGGTCTTCACAAACATAATCATCGTACTTTCCATAAATGACAAGCTATAGTCATGTCTTTTGAACAGTACATTCTGTGAGTTCATTTTCGCAAGTCTGCAGAGGTATCTTTTCGAAACAGAATTCCAATCTCAAGCTGTTGAGATAAAGGCAACCTGGCTTTTACGACATCTGCCCCTTCCTCAATCCAAGTCTCACTGTTTATAGTTGGGTTTCATTCATGTTATTAGGCTAGCAGGTGTGCAAATTCATGACAATTATTTCAGGCAACCAAGCTGCTTATACTATTTAAGGTAAACAAAAAAGATGAAGACCTGGAATCCGAGGATAAAGCAACTTTTAATATTGGATGTATGGTTGGTTGAATTAGCAAATAATGGTGTCTACAGTTACTTTTGCCTGCTGGCATGAAGATAATTCACATGCTAGAAAAAAATTTGGTGAGCTCGTTCTAGTTTTCTTTTATTTAGATCTCTTAAAATAATTTGAAATGAATTTCTGTTTAATTTCAGCCCACATAATTTGCGTCAGGTAAGTTCGCAATTGCATTATTTTTACACAAGCTTTGTGGAGGGACCATTTACACCAGGCAATTAGGAGAAATTGAGGAAGAATTCACATGAAAATAGAATGGTTTTGCAATTGATAATTAATGTCTCAAAGTCTAACACAGAATATTCTTAATATAATTATTATCTCTGGACAGTAGGCTGTTAATATCAAAACATAATTTGCAGATATTTCTGCAATTCTGTCTGCCTTCTATAAATGAAAATTATTAAATGAAAATAGGGTTCATTTGTCCTTCAAATTGTTTCTGAAATTGCAATATTTGTCAAATCTGATTCTCCATGGCGAACCATGGGTGGAACATTATATGTAATTTCAGTCAGATTCCATTGCATTGATCAAGCAAACATACTAACTTATATATACTACCTTATATATTGACGACCTATATATTTGACATAACTTAACCTATATATGACCACACACAGGAATTATTCAAAAGCAAAACCTTTAGCTTTACATCCAATAAACCATCACCCCAACATCCAAAAATTAGGGCAACGCATTCCCTTATTTCCTTCCAGACCCACTACTACATATATAAAGGCTAGGTTCACATCAGCCGAAGATGCAAAATGTAAGTTAAAGGACACAGTGACGAGCAAATTTTCCGATCTTGTTGTTATCCACTTCCAAAAGTTGCCCCAAATTTGCATAAACAGAGCGGACAAAAACGGAAAAGGAACGGACCGGGTGAGAGTATGTAGCGGGAAGTTAGCGGATGCTCAATGGAAGCCTAGCAGATGCAGCGAAGGAAGTGGATGCGCACATCTGCAGGCTTCTGGGGAGAACAGCCATAAGCGGCATGCACAGCAGAAGGAACGGTTATGCGTTAGTGCGATGCCTAGCGGATGACGCGGATGCATCACAGACGCCTAGCGGATGCCTAGCGGTCTTGCCTAGCAGTGCCCTAGCGGATTGCAAAGCGTTCACTGCACATCGGGGAGATGCCATTGCATCAGCCCCGTGGATATTAAAAGGATTGCCAAGCTCGCAAGCATCGTCACCATTCAGAGAAAGACCTGCTGCGACACAACTTCAGCCAAACCAACTATGGGGAAGAAGAGGCAAGCCTTGTGCCTACTCCGCCCATCCCTGGCAGAAGGACAGGACCACCATCCCACCCCCTGGTGCTGACTGTGTTTCTGCTGGGGCTTCTGATTGCTCGGGCTGACTCTGCTTTTGGTGGCTGGGGCTTCTGCTGGTGCTGCTCCTGGGTCTCGCTGCTTTCATGCTGGTGGCTGACTCTGCATGGAGGCTGCTCCCTGGTGCTGTGCCTTCTGCTGGTGCTGACTCTGGCTGGTTGCTGCTCCTTGGTGCTGCTGGTGCTGCTGGTGCTGGCTTGGGTGTTGCTGGTACTGCTGGTGCTGCTGGGTAAACTGCTGGTGGCTGCTTGGCTGGTGCTTGCTGCTGCTGGTGGTCGGTGGATGTGGTGACCAGCCCCTAGAACCTCAAAGCCCTAGTGATGAGCCCAGAAGGCTCTGCAAGGGGGGAAGAGGCATTCGCTCAGATTAAGGGGGAGTCGGAGACAGTTACTCCATTGCAGAGGAACATGAGGATGAGGTGCTCGATTATGGCTGAGGGAGAACGACGTACCTCTGGAGGAAGGACACAGGCTCCCATCAAGACCACACCAAGTGGAAGCCAGGCGGCTTGTGGAGAGAGAAGCAGAGCTACACACTGGCGGCTAACACTTTTGGATGTCCCTCCTCGGGTGGTTGGAAGCACATGCACACTTGGTACGGGAAGCCTGCACCATGAAAGCAAGTCTGGCCAGGCTCGCGGTTCAAGCTCACCAACGGGAGACCTATGTGATGGTTACAGTGAAGCTTCTTGGAGGGTGAGAATCACCAGCGAGACAGCCCCTCTGTCTACCTCACTCTCAGGCAGCCCGCAGAGAGGCCAGTCCTCTTCTTGGGCCAAGAGTCAGCTCCTGTGTCCAGGCAGGGTATCTGGTGCGAGCGCCCCCACGATGGAGACCCCCTGACAGCTGCACCCCTGTGGCGGAGGCCAGCCATGGAGGATCCCCTGAATGCGTTGGAGCAAGAAGAAGCCCGCTGCCCACCAGAGACCAACCCACCCGCCCCAGCTCCACCTCCACAGAAAGCAGGCAGAGAGCCAGACTGGAGGGACAGAAGCCACACTGTCCTCTTGATGTATCAGGGACACAGTCATATGTCAGCGTAGGATCTCCCTCTCTCCAGTTAGTAACAGTCCGACATACCATCCTCTAACAGAAAGACCTTCCTCACCTATGTTAAACAGACCCTTAATGGCGAAATGCCCGAATCCCAGTACCAGCGTGATCAAGAAGAGGATCCCACAGCGTCCTTCTGCAAACACGCCTCCAGGAACCAGCTGAACCTTGCTCTGACCCACTCCAGGTCTGTTCTCACGCCCAGGTGCATGTCACAAGCCGTTTCCAAGGCTTTCAACAGCCCTTCACCTACCCAAAGGCTTACGGCTACCAGGAGTTTCCAGCAGCACAGGCAGCCCTTCCCAGTCCATTGCACAGGTCAATCCGACACACCACAGGTTCCACCGATGCCACACGATACCCCACCGCCACCAATGCAACCAATGCCAACAGATGCACTTGACGCGCCACCCGATGCCACCTAATGCCACCGTATGCCACCAACGCTCTACTTGCTCACCTGCAGACCAAGACAGCCCCACTACACTCCCCCTTCCTCCCCCACACAGAAGCCCAGGCCTTCAGAAAATCTGTTCATCGTCTTGGGGAACTGACACCCATTGTCCATGGAGGAAGGGGCTCTCAACAATCACGGGAACTGAGCCAGAATCTCTTGAGCAGCTTTCCTCACAACACCATCCCCTAGTTTTCCTCTCGGGGCTAGCACCCCAATGCGGCCTCAGACCAGCACTCCAGCCACTGCCAACATCCACCAGCCCCTGGACACTTCCACCCCGTGGAGACGATGGGCATGCCTCAGAGTGACTGACAAGAGTGGCAGAAACTGGGTTGCTACCTGTTGACTTTAATTCTTTGCTTGGGACACTTTACTTGGGTCATTTTGCTTTTACAGTTTGTTATTTAATAAAGGTTATCTTTGCCTTCACACACTTGGTCCAGTTCTTTTAGATAAATAATCTTGGTGGAAAACTTTTAGAAATTGGTTTAAGCCTTTTGGCATGCTTGTGGGCATGGGTAAGGATACAGTGCGGATGGGCAGGGACACCTGTGGGATGGTAAAGCTGTGGGCTGGGTAAGGATAGCAGTGCATAGATAAGCTCTGCCCCTCCGGTCCTGGCTCTCTGCTGCTTTCTGTGGAGGTGGAGCTGGGGATTGCATGTGGGTGGTCTTGGGAAAGTGCCCTCTCCTTGCTCCCAACTGCATCAGGGGGTCCTCCACATGCTCTGCCATGGGGTAGTGCAGCGCTCGGGGGGGTCTCGATCGTGGGCAACGCTCCAACAGATACCTGCCTGGAACACAGGAGCCTGACTCTTGGCCAGAAGAGGACTGTCTCTCTGTGGGCTGCATGAGAGAGAGGGTTTCAGAGTGGGCTGCCTCCTCCGGTGGCGGATCTCACCCATCCAAGAAGCTGCACTTGGCCTTCATGTTAGGTCTCTCAATCTGTCAGCTTGACCATGGCTGGCCAATTTCTTTGAGGTGCAGGCCTCCCGTACCGATGTGCAATGTGGCTTTCCACCAGCCAAGGAGGACCTCCCGAAGTGTAGCCCAGGCTGCTCCGCCTTCTTTCTCCAAGCAGCCTGCCTTCCTTTTGGTGTCTCAATAGAGCTTGTCCCTTCCTCCACAGATACTCATTTCTCCTTCAGCCATCAGCACCTTATCCTTCATGTTCCTCTTTCGATGGAGATATTGCCTTCTCTTCCCGTTCACGGATATACTCTCTTTTCCTCCCTCTGGCAGGGCCTCTGGGCCCTCATCAGAGGGGCTTCGCAGGTTGTAGGGGCTGCTCCACAACACCACCACCACCAGCAGCAGCCAACAACAGCAGTAGCAGCAAAAGCAAGTGACCAGCAAGCACCAGCTAGCACCAGGATCAGCAAGCCAGCAGAGTAGCACACAGCAGGTCAGCAGGAAGCCGAGGACTAGCGAGCACGACAGCAGGACCAGCAGGGACCAGGAGCACCAGCAGCACCAGCAGCACCCAGCAGGGACAGGAGGCTCCAGCAGATCCAGCAGGACCAAGCATCAGCCAAGATAAGCACCAAGCAAGAAGCACCAGCACCAAAGGAGCACCACCAGCAGAGTAAGCACCAGCAGAAGCACCAGACTCAGGAGCAGCGCCAGCCAGGTTAGCCCGAGCAGAAGCTCCAGCAACAGGAGAGTCAGCCCGAGCCAGCAGAAGCCCCAGCAGAAGCAGAGTTCAGGGCCAGGGGTGGATGGTGGCCCTGGCCCTTCTTGCAGGGCTGGCAGAAGTAGGCACAGGCTTCCTTCTTCTTCCCCTATGGTTGTTGGCTGGAGCTGTGTCTGGCAGCAGGTCTTTCCTCTGAATGGTGACCTGCTTGCGAGCTGCTTCCCTTTGTATCCACGGGGCTGACCCAATGCATCCTCCCTGCATGTGCAGTGAACACTTTGCATCCACTCGGCATCCGCTCAGCATCCGTTCCTTCCGTTGCACATCCGCTTCGCTGTGCTCGGCCGGAAGCCCTGTGGATGTGCCATCTGCTTCCATCCGCTAGGCTTTGGTGGAGCATCTGCTTTCCATCCTTGCTACGTCCTCTCCCCGTCCGTTCCTTTCCATTGTTGTCCGCTTTGCTTATGCAAATTTGGGGCACTTTTGAGAATGGATAAGAACGAATGGAACATTTTCTCATCCGCTGTGTCCTTTTTACATACGTTTTGCATCCATCGGTCTATGTGATAGGCCCTTTACAGGATTAGGCCAGTAATTTCTTCTAACAACCAGTTCTCTGAACTGCATAGAATGTTAACAACCGCTTCTAGAAAATAGGTGCAAACTGGTAGAATCCCACCCCTAGTTGGAAGGGAATATGTGTTTATGTGTGTGTATGGCTGTCAAAACTCCAAAAACAGGTCAAGTAGTTCTGGGGAGGCCAGTCATAAATTAGAACACTTGCTAAGCAACTAGCCATTAAATGAGGACCACTTGTACTTGGTTTGCCAAACCACACTCACCCAGTCACATGACCAGCAAGCCACGCCACCAGTCATGTGACCAGCAAGCCACGCCCACCCAGTCATGTGACCAGCAAGCCACACCCACCCAATCACATTACCAGCAAACCACACCGTCAAATTAGGTCACATCCACAGAAATTTTAATCCAATCCCTGGGTGGGTGGCATTGAGGATGTGTTCATAGCACCAAGGGGGCGGTGGACTGAAAAAGTTTGGGAACCACTGCTTTAGCCAAATCTTGTATTGGTTAGGTACCTGGTGGTTATCTGGGAGAAAGTGGGATGCCATAGATGCTGGCTCAGGTTCTGGGTTCGAGCTGACTGGTGGCTTTGTAGTGGGTGGTAGAGGGGCCAATGGGCCCAGTCCAATAAGAATTTTTCTGAATCCATCCTCCCATTTGATCATCGAGACCCATTTGTCTAACCAAGCAAGTCTCAGTATTATTGATTCTAACATCTTGGGGGCCACTATGAAACGTATGAGTTTGCGATGGGGCTCTAATTCCATCTTGATTAATTCTGTCAATTGAGTGGCTGCCCCCCACCCCAATTAAGGTTCCATCCACTTGCTCAAATCTGATTGGGCGTTTTAGTGGGTTAGTCTTTATGCCCAATTTTTCAAAGATGGGGAGTCCAATAAGACATCTGGAACACCCAGTATCAATGACAGCTTCTAACTCCCCAGCCTCCCCCACATAAGGCAGTTCACTGTGCAGCTCGGCCACCACTTCAGCTGCCAATAACTGTGGTCTGCAAAGCTTTGAAGAGGTCATAAAAATTTGATAAGACTAATAGAATTCCTCTGGAAGAGAAAAAATAATTCAGCTCTTTTGGCTTGCCATTTCCTTTGGCTTGATGTCACTGTGACTTCTAATGTGATATTCTACCAAATTTTCTGAGCATAATGTGCTGCTTTAACAGCTGTGGAACACAACTGCAACATAAAAGAGTCATATTACTTGAGTATTCTTTTTCTACTATTTAATGTACCATCACATTTTTCTATGACATGGTGATATTTCATAAAAACACAATGTGTAGAACAATTGATGTGCAGAACAGACGTTGATTCTATCCAGGATACAGACAAAATCCTTTGCAAATCAGTTTGTACTCATAAATGAAACATTCTGCATAATTTAGCAACATTAGAAAAAATTATGAACTGAAAGAAAAATGTTCCTTGTCTTCGTGAATGTTTCATCAGCCTTTAGTGTAATATTTGCTTCAATTATGCATTCTTCAAAAGTAGTTGATGATATAATTAGCCAAATACCCAATACTTTTATGTGGCAATGGTGAAAGTTTGGCTCCTGAATCCAAATTTCCTCATTTATTTCTGGCATGAATCTTTGACATATCAACAACAATCTTATGACAGTCTAAGTAATATAAGACAAACTGCAGTATGATTATATTTTTAAAAAACATAACATAAAATTTTGCACAATCTCATGCTTTTAGCATCAAAACTGCTCAGATTATATCATTTGTATGATTTTTAGTCAAATATAATCTTTCATTTCCAATCACTGATGTTAATACTGCACTTATAGGTCAAAAACTGTTTTAGGCACATGCTTCTTGCTCATGTCAGAAAGTGGCAACCAAGAAATTTGTCCTTTGTATTGCAATTAAAGGCGCTGATAGGTTGGAAAAGAGCACAATTAATTACACAGAATAAATGGTTAATGCAGCTAGCTATAAATAACGCTGAGTTATGTTTAGAGGTCTTTTTCCATTAAAAAGGATGAACTACTGCAATGTCTGTCCCATGCTAAGTCTCATATATAAATAACTTTAAATTTAATGAAATATATTTTCAGCAATTGAGAGCTATTGTTAAGCCCATCTTCCCAGATCCAGACCCCCTGCCCAACGACACGCAAGATGTGCCCTACTTCATCATGGGGGATGACGCCTTCTCCCTCAGAACCTACCTTCATGAAGCCCACACTCCAGATGCCTTCACCTGATGAAAGGAGAGGTCTTCAACTACAGGCCTGGTTCCAGGGCAAGACGGGTGGTGGAGAACGCTTTTGGCATCCTGGCCAACAGGTTCCAGGTACTTCTCACCACCATGCAGCATCGCCCAGAGACCGTGGAGCGAGCCCCCATGCGGTGATACGGCAATCCTGGCGCGTGCTGACCCTTGGCTCAAATTATCTCGGTGGTAGTAGCGACACCCGCAGCAACCTTAGTCTGAGCGTCAGAACAGGCGGCTGTGACCTCCAACAAGGCAATGGGACATGGGGCCTGGGGGGCATGGAGGCAAGGCAAACTATCGACACTGTGGATGTACAAGGTCCCAACAGAGGTTCACGTGAAGGAAAGAAGCGGCGCAACCTACTGAGGACACCTTGGTGCAACTCCCCAGCTGAGCAGTGAGTGGCAAATAAGGACAGGATGATAGATGATTAATGGAATGCTTCCTTTCAGCCTGTCTCATCACACTGATTTGAGATTGGGCCCATGTATGTTGGGTGGAAGCCTACAATAAACAGAGGCATTTTAATAAAGTAGTTGTGTTTATGTGACGTGTTTGGATCAATGCTTACATTATTATGATAATGAAAGGGCCCATAGTGTGGCACCTGGGAGGTGCGACCATACAGTCCCACTATAGCTATGCACTGAGAGTTACTAAATCCCACAGCTATTACCCATCCTCAAGGTATCCCTGCCCAATCCCCAAGCTATTACCCATCCCAAAGGTATCCCTGGCCCATCCCACAGCTATTACCCATCCCAAGGTATCCTCTGCCATTCCCACAGCTATTACATACCAAAGGTATCTTTGCCCATCCCAAAGCTATTACCCATCCCACAAGGTTCCCTGCCCATCCCACTTAGTATCTTACCCATCCCAATCAAGGCATCAAAGGCTTAAACCATTTCTAAAAGTTTTCCACCAAGACTTTATTGAAACTAAAAGTAACTGACAGCAAGTGTGTGAAGCAAAGATAACTCTTTATTAATAACAAACTGGTAAAAGAAAATGACCCAGTCAAGGTACCACAAAAATAAAGTCAACAGGTAGCAACCCAGTTCTCTGCGCCCTCTTGGTAGTCACTCTGAGAGGGATGCCCATACCGTCTCAGGGGTGAAGAGGTTCCAGGCTGTGAGGTGGCTGGCTGGAGTTGCTGGTCTGAGAGCCGCCATCTGGGGTGCTGCCCCGAGAGGACAAACAGGGGATGGTGTGTTGTGGAAACTTCTCAGAATGCTGGCTCCAGTTCCCTGGAATGGTTGAGAGCCCCTTCCTCCATGGACACAGGGTGTCCAGTTCCAAGTACGAGCGACAGATTTACTGAGGCCGGGCTCTGTGGGGGGGTTGTGGGCGCTTGGCGCAGGTGGTAAGGGGGAGACATGGTTGGCATGTGGTCGCGTGGTGTAGGCTGGCTCGTGTGGCATTGGTGATGGTGGACGGTGGGCATCGTGTGGCAGTCGGTGGAACCTAGTGGTGAACGGGCGATTGAACCTGTGCCTGGACTGGCGGAAAGGCGGCTGCCTGGTGCTGCTGGAACTCCCTGGGATAGCCTAAGCCTGGTTAGGTGAAGGGCTGTGAAAAGCCTTGGAATGGGCCTAGTGACATCACCTGGGCGTAGGAACAGACCTGGACTGGGTCAGGAGCTGGTTTCAGCTGGTTCCTGGAGGGTTTGATGAAGGACTCGTTTGATCCCTGTCTGATCACCCTGGTACTGGTGGGCTTCCGCCATTGGGTTCTCATGAGTCGTCACATAGTGTGAGGAAGGTGCTTTGCTGGTTGCGAGGATGAGTATGTCAGGTGTATACGCTGAGAGAGGAGGATCTTACGACTGTACAATCCTGAATGGTGTCCTTGATACATCACAGAGGACAGTGGTGGCTTCTGCCCTCCAGTCTGGCTCTCTGGCCTTTCTGTGGAGGTTGGAGCTGAGGGGGGATTGGGTTGGCTCTGGTGAGGCTGCGAAGGCGTTACTTTTCCTCCACTGCTTCAGGGGGTCCTCCAGCGGCCTCCGCCACAGGTGTGACAGCTGTCGGCAGGGTCTCCTCGTGTGGCGCGCCTCGCACCAGAACCTCCCTGGACACAGAGCTGACCTCTGCCAAGGAAGAGGAACTGGCTCTTCAGCGGCTGCCGAGAGTAGAGGTAGATGTGAGAGGGCCTGTCTCCTCGGTTGCGGATCTCACCCTCCAAGAGAAGCTCGCACTTCGCATCGACTAGGTTCCTCTGTGCAGCTTGGACCGCGCCTGGCCAGACTTGCTCTTAGGTGCAGCTTCCCGTACCAGGTGTAGCATGTACGAAGCTCCCACCAGCGAGGGAACTCCCAAATGTTAGCCCAGGCTCTCGCCTTCTCTCTCCAAGCCGCCTGGTCTTCCTTGGTGTCTGATGAGAGCCGTGTCCCTTCCGCCAGAGGATAGTCATTCTCTCTCAAGCCATCGAGCACCTCATCCTCATGTTCCTCTGCATGGTGTATGCCTCCACTCCTCCTTATCTTGCGATTGCCTCTTCCCCCCTTTGAGGACCACCATGGGCCTCATCAGAGGGGCTTCCAGTTGTAAGGCTTGCTCCTTCACCCACCACCACCAGCTTGCAGCCCAGAGTAAGCAGGACCAGCAGCACAGCGAAGCACCAGCAGGACCAGGAAGCACCAGCAGGATGAGGAGCAGCTCCAGCAGAGGTTAAGCACCGCAAGAAGCACCAGCACAGGGCCCCAGCGCCAGGGCAACGTAGTAAGCACCAGCAGAAGCAGCTTCAGCAGAGGTAAGCCACCAGCAGAAGGCCCCCACCGCCAGAAGCAGCATCAGCAGAGTTAAGCACCCAGCAGAAGCACCACCGGCAGAAGCATCATTCATCAGTCCTCCAAAGCAGAAGCAGCAGAAGCCCCAGCCAGAGAAAAGTGACCCCATGCTGGCAGAAGCCCAGCAGAAAGCAGAGTGAGGGCCAGGGGTGGGAGGGTGGCCCTTTCCCTCTTGCCAGGGTGGCAGGCAGATGGCTGAGCTTTCTCTTCTTTCCCATGGTGTGTGGTTGCTGCCTGGCAGGCAGGCAGGGCAGGCTTGGCTGCAGGCAGGCTGGGCAGGTGGGCTGGCAGACAGGCAGGGCAGCAGGCGATGTGTCTGGAAGGTCAGTCTTTCCTTCTGAATGTTGACCTTGCTTGGGAAGCTGCTTCCCTTTATATCCACGGGGCTGACGCAAAATTGCATCCTCCCCGCATGCACAGTGAGATGCTAGGCATCCGCTAGGCATCCACTAGGCTTCCCTTAGGCATCTGCTTGGCTTCCGCTCCGCATCCGCTTCATTCGCTCGCATCCCACTATGTGCATCCGCTTCATCCCGCTCGGGGTCCGCTCTGCATCCTCTGTATCCGTTCTGTGTCTGCTTTGCCTTCGCTCCCCCCGGAAGCCTTGCGGATTGCCATCCACTCCCATCCACTGTTCCATCCGCAAGGCTTCCGTGGAGCATCCGCTCCTCATGCCTGCGTCCTCCCCCCGTCCATTCCTTTATGTGTTTGTCCGCTCTGGTTATGCAAATTTTTTGCCCCTTTGAGAGCGGATAAACAATGGATGGAACATTTTTCTCGTCCGCTGTGTCCTTTTTACAAACGTTTTGCATCCGTCGGCCAGTGTGACAGGGCTTTATGATGAAATGCCCAGACATACGATTTTGTGATGGCCAGTGTGAGCTTGAAATTTGAAATAGAACAGGTGGCTACTGAGCCATTTCTAAGCAACTAGATAGTAGTATGAATGCAATGTCAAATGATATGTTTAAGTTTTTGTTGCAATTGGATCAAGATGATGAATAAGTAAGAACGGCAAAAAAATAAAAATCAACAAAAAGCAGGATAAAGTAATAGAATTAAGATGAAAGAATCAATCCATTCAAAAACAGCACCATTTAAGGGAGATTGTCATTCTGGTCATATAATAAATTGTGGAGATAAAATAAGTCTGGCTCATAAATCTGACTAAATAGGGAGATATAAAGTTTGTAAAATAGTACAATAAAAGGACAATGTCAAAAAGAATGAACTATATATTCAAGGCTCTCTCATCATATAACTAAACTAGATTACATAGTATTTGGTAATTTCTTAAATTCCTTTCCAATGCAACTGATTAAATTTGTTAATGATAAGACATTTCTAAGTTTTGCCACCATCAATTATTTTAAATAGCATATATTTAGTTGGTCTGATATGTAAAAATGACTTTTTGAAATATGTCTCATGAAAGCTAGAAAAGTCTAATTAGTGTCAGATTAGTCTGAACAAAACAAAACACTAACAAAGTTTCCTGGGAGAATCAATAATGATTCACCTTTTATTGGATTATCTTTCCTATGATGTAAATAAACTGTCACTTTATGTCAGTGGAGAAGTTGGTGACCATTCATCCAGTTAACAAGAGTAATCTCAATGTCTCATGACCAACTAATGCCTGGTAAGGAAATATTAGGATACTGATGAATAATAGCTTTGAGTTACATAGTATTTTGTCATAAAATAGATATGTTTCTCCAATTTTATTTGTAAACAGTTGGCAACTTATTCCATAAGAAGTTCTACTTTAACACAAAACTAATTATGTAATCCAATCTGATTTATTTCTATCCAAAATCAGCTATTTTGTCATTCAAAATGTGGTATCCCACCCTAAAATATCAATCTAAAATAAAACAAAATAGAAAAAATATCACATTTTCCATGATAGCTCAGCCCTACTATTTCATTATTTCGTTTTTACATTTATTCAGTTACTATTGTCTTTTTCTTCTGCCTCTTCCTATTAACTCTTCTGGAAGGTGCTGTAGACCTGGTTCTGCCAGTTGGCCTGGGGAACCTTGAGTGGGATGGAACACTTTAATGGCTTATGTGATATGTTGTTGCCGAAATGGGGGTGGGGGGCTATTATATTATTTTATTATTTATTATTATTAATTTATTCTATTAGTTTTATTTTTTATATGTTTTTATATGTGTGAATAGGCAGCAAAATAATTTTTATCAATAACTAAATTAAAATAGGTGAATCCATTAAAATAGCAGGAAACAGAATTATATTCTAATACTCAATAGCAAGGTTGTGTAACAATATTTCTGTGTATACTTGAAAATAGATATTTATGTGAGAAATATAAAATACAATTATTTTAAAACAGGTTTTTTTGGTGGAGTATGTTAGAAATAATAATAAAGGGCAATTCAAGTCTGAATTGTTCAGAGAAACCAAAAGAGTCCTATGTAGTGAATAATGTGTGACTGCCACCAGGGAAACTCAGATTTTAATGCGAGGAAGGAATTTTCATCCTGAAGGGTAAGTGGGATATTTTACAAAACTAAATACCAAAATGGTGATTTTTATGCATCACTCAGTTCTTTTAAAATTTCCACAAATGTTGACAAAGAGCTAATAGAGGCTTATACTCAAAACAAACATAAAAAGGTTATCATCAAGGATCACCACTTATGTTATATCATTTATATTTAAAAAGAGAAACATCAAATTATTTTCAACTAATTGCGAGCTCTTCATGCTGTGCTGAAAATGCCTGGCTTTCTTGTTTTTAAGACTAAATAATATATGTGAGATGTCTTTCTCTGAAGACAGCAAATAAATTTAGGCACAATGTCAACCAATCAGCAATGCTTTGGGGTGGTGGTGTTGCATTCCTGATTTTCTGCTGACAAAAGGTAAACAACAGTCAATTTGCTCAATAACTTCTACAATTTTTTCCTTTTCATTTTGCTATTTATTTTATGCATTGAGATTTTTCTCTATCACATTCACAAATATCTGCTTTGATGTCCTCTGACACATTAAGAGAAAAACATTAAGGAAATCGCACAGGCTGCTTTCTACAGTAATAATCAAAACTTTCATTTTTGACATTCCCCCCCCCAACCCTATCCAAAGATTTTTATTACCATAATAAACATGTAATGAAAGATTGTTGAAAGTACTGAAACATTGAACTTCCAATTGGAATATTAATTATAAATATGATCACAATTCTGTTTTATTGATTTAGCATATGGCACTGTTCTCTGATAATAAATGGGTCCATAGCAGCTATTCTCAGAGCTGAAAGACATCCAATCATAATGTATTAAGTGAAACAGAACAGATTCTTTTGGGAGGAGAATCAGAGATTTGATTCTCAGAAAATATTAAGAACTATAATGATTGGGTTATACAAAAAATCTTGAAAGTTCTGATATATATGTTAAAATATTGCCAAACTGATAAAATTTGGGTGATTTAAAAGCTGAAGTGGTTTTATTACAAGAAGCTGACATTTCATCTAGAGAAAGGTCAGTGTGTATGTATAATTCTTTATTATATTTTTAGTACTGTCATTTAATACTTTAATAAGACATTACATGTATTAGTTAGCAGGCACATAATATTGACTACAGGTATTGTACACAGGTTCTTTCAATATTGTTTTGTTTCGCTTTAGTCAGATAATTATGGCTATATATTTTAGAACTTTTAAATCTCAAAGATGGAAAATGTTACAACTTTATTTGTTGGAATTTAATCTGATTAATATTTAATTTATTAAAATAAAAAATACAATAGTTTTTAAAAAATATCTTATCATTAATATTGTTGATCATTTCAAAACAAAGCCATTCCATTTTAATAAAGATGATATTTAAATACATTATTATTAAAGTATCCATTTTCATTTAAAAATATTAGATTTGAAGTCTTTTTAAATAATTAAAATATATTCTGCTAATTTAATGGTTATTGAACATATTTTTTAAGGCATATATTTATGGTTGTAAGTACTGTATGACTCTAATATTCTATGATACCATATCAAAGAAAAAAGCAACAACAATCTGAAAAAAGATATTAAGAATCTTTTGACTACATCTGCAAGATGATATTTATTTATTTTATTTTTTATTTTATTTGTTTATTTATTTTGATTTGTCATTTACTTACAAGATAATAGGCATAAGTATAAACATAGTTATGAATACATGGATACATAAAAAAAAATAAAAGAAACAATAGGACAGGGAAGATAGGCATGTTTGGGTACTTATGCATGCTCCCTATAGACCTCTTAGGAAAGGGGTGAGGTCAATAGTAGACAGTCTAAGGTTAAAGTTTTTTGGAGTTTGGGAAAGAAACTATAGAGTCAGTTACACTATTCTAGACATTGACCATCGTATTTCCTGCAATCAAATTTGGTGCAGTTAACCATGAGTTTGTATCATGGTTATATGTTCTTGTATTATTATGGTTGAAGCTGAAGTATTCATTGACAGGTAGGACACTGCAATGAATGATTTTATATCCTATACTTAGATTGGACCAAAGGTGGCATAGTTCTAATGTTTTCTAAGTCTAGAATTTCAAGTCTGGTGGCATAAGGTATTCTGCAATGAGTAGAGGAGCGGAGAACTCTTCTTGTGAAATATT
>BHFT01041269.1:0-18025 GCA_004320025.1 Laticauda laticaudata
TGTGTATTATTCAAACACTACTCTCTATACGTCTCCCTGTATGCGCTCATTCTCCTAATGGGGAATTACCTCAACAGCTTTTGTCTACCTTAATTGTACTTCATACTCCAGGAGGGCTTGACTATTTTACTTAACATCTTCTTGTGTGAATTTGACGTTCTTGTCCTTGTACTTGCTACCATGTTGCAAGAGCTACATGGGTATTGTATACATGCATCATGCTTTATATTGTTGTATATAAAGATATTTCTTCTATAAACAAATCCTGCTGAATTATTTACTTGTATACTGATTGGATCACTGCAAACTCTAATAGGGTCAAAGAAGCCCTTTATGTTAAAATTGAACAGCCCTCCCTCAACAGAGGGGGAAGGATACAAAATCATTTATCTCCAGTCTACAACACAGTCCTTTTAATAGTTCCAATAAAGCTCCAGACCCATTTGCACTTGGGAAGAATGTGTCCTGATTGGTTGTCAGACACCCATGGGGCCATGCAGGGGTAACTTCAAGGGTGGGTTTCTACTGGTTCTTTCCACCTCTGTAGAACCGGTAGCTCTGAAGAGCAGCAGACATAGAACCGGTTCTATGTCTGCTGATGTTTTTGCCCACCTGGGCTCTTACCTGATCTTTATTTCCTGATTTTTCAATTTCAGCTGCCGAACAAGGCACAGCTGCAGTTAAAAAAAAACAAGAAAAGAGGGCTGTTTCAAAGGCTGCTTCTCAGCACATAGTGTGCTGATGACGATTTACAAGCGTGCGGCTCACAGCGGGCAGAGAAGCTCGTAAATCCCANCAGGTGCCATGTGGTGAGATGGGTAGAGGGCTAATCCTATCATGTCCTGAGGGCCATGTCTTAATCCCATCACCCTGAAGCTGAAAAGGGGGCAGGGAGCTGCTTTGTCTTTAAAAACATATTTATCCTTTTCTCATCCAGGGAAATATAAAATTCTGCCTTTTTAATATTTCCTAGAATATTTCATTCTTCTAGGAGAAGGATGTGTGCTAACTTTCTACACATTACTAAACCACCAACTGGCCTCAATGACTCTCTAAAAAGAATGCAAAAGACCAGCTGCCCGCAAGGAGTATAAATCCTTCCATTTCCCACCAACCATTCAGAGCTGAAAATGCTTCTTGGATGAGAAGCGAAAAATCTTCAAATAAAAACCAGAAAGTCCAGTTGCCTCTTGAAAAAGCACCTTTGGGACAAATGTGTGGTATTTTTAACACTCTCAGTCCGGTGCAGTGGTAGATCAGCTTCTTTGCTTAGTTAAAGAATCCAGAATAGGGATTGCCTTGGTGAACTTCATCTCCAGCTGCATCAGTGTGGGAGACAAGCAGCTTCAGAGGGTTGTGCAGAAAGAAAAGTGTTTGGTCAAAATAGGAGCCAAGTAATTTGACACTTTCTTTATTACTGCTCATATTTTGTCACATTCCCTTCTTTTCCTTGCTTTTATTTTGAACATATTACAAAAGATCTTTTGTGAATCTCACCTCATTCTGAGTTTTATCCTATTTGACATTTTCTCTTTAACTCTGGGCTCTTTACAACTCTCATATATTTTCATTTTATATTTATAGAACATTTCTATAGCTTCTTTTCCTTTCCTTTCTTTTTAGTATGTGTGTTGTGAGGAGACAGTATTTCAGTGGTTGAGGGGAATTTCAATAACCAGAAACATTCCTGGATTCTAGTTCAGGAGACCTGGGGATGTATCAGCTGTCCAGAGAAAGGGATAACATTCTTTTCTTCTTCCCTTATGATTGCCATGAAGGATTGCTTGGTTCCTTGATGTCCTCATCTGCATGGGCCCTTCCATACAAGACCTCTCATGCATGATCCTCCACTTCTTCTCCTTGTAACATTCCCCACCCCAACTATAGGCCTACCCTTCTAGTGTTCTCTGCTTCTAGGTCCTTTCTGCAGAAGTGGGAGGGGGGTAAGAAATGATTTCAGAATCAGGATACATCTGGAAGGGACTTTGGAGGTCTTCTAGTCCAGCCCCCTGCTCAAGCAAGAGATCCTATGCCATTTCAGACAAATGTCTATCCAGTCTCTTCTTAAAAACCTCCAGTGAAGAAGCACCCACAACTTCTGAAGGAAAGCTGTTCACCTGGTTACTCACCGTTACAAAATTTATCCTCAGTTCCAGGTTGCTTCTCTCCTTGATTAGGTTTCATCCATTGTTTCTTGTCTTGCCCTCTGGTGGTTTGGAAAATAAATTGACCACCTCCTCTTTGTGGCAGCCTCTCAAATACTGGAATACTGCTATCATGTCACCCCTAGTTCTTCTTTCCCCTAGACTAACCAAACCTAAATCCTGAAGCCATTCTTCTTATATTTTAGTCTCCAGGCTGTTTAAGCCCATGTCCCACTGCACCAACGGATGCAAAGAGGATGTAAAACAGGGACAAAAAAAAGCTTTGCCATCCGCTTTGGAAAATGTGATGCATCCGTTGTTGTAACTCACTGCATACATGCATTCATACGCTTATCCGTCAAACATCCATCTACTGCTATTTCATCACTGAAAAGTTTTTGACTCACAAAACTTTCTTTGAGCAGATGAACTTCCGCCGCGTAGATCTACATCTGCGAAACATACGGGCAACAAATCTTCTATGTCTGTTGTAACCGTTACAATTCTGCTGTACCTCTCGCATCCTCTGGAATCCCTCAACCTCACATTCCTCTCCAGCTGAAAAGCGGAAAGAGGAGGAAGCAAACGGTACACGAACGTTCCACACAGCGGTTAGTAGCACGGAAATAGAAAGGATGTAATGGATGCCATCTCGTATATAAAGCATAAAACGGACAAAAAACATTCATATATGGACGTATCTCGGATATTTAGGATGTCTGATATGCCTAGAGTATGTGGAAGGACACCTAGTGAAAACCGACATTTCCATCAAAAAGGGAGGAAATCACCTGATCTCACTATCAGTCCAGCAGCCTGGTGTACAACCTGCTTCACCCTTGCCTGCTTCTCACATCCATCCATTGATCTCCACCATGGATAAGCGCACACCCTTTTGGTACGCCGCCATATTCAACACAAACCAAGCCCTCTTCAACTGTTTCACACTTTCTCTGCAAGAGAGAAAGAGATGTCCAAGAAGCTTCTGGGTCCGAAGATGATGCAGAAACAAGAGTGGAGTTTTGGACTCGATGGACAAGCTGAGTGTGTGGCTGAGAATTTGAAGGACACCTTACATTCCAGCACTCATGAGAGGACCACCGCACATGTTGAGGAAAATTGGAGCATCTTGAGACCAGGTTGACCAAAGACAGAGCACAACTTCTCCCAGCCTGGACTGAAAGTGGCCACTGACTCTGTGCCACCTGCCTCTTGGAAACCACGCTACGAAACATTGCAGTATGCGTGGAGGGTGCCACACAAACACCATCAGCAAAGTGGCAGAGAAAGTGTGCAGGGGCCATCATTGAAGATACATGGAGGAGCTCCTCAGTGCCCCCACCACGAACAAGGCTGGAAGGAACAGTTGCAGACAATGATCAGAAAGTGAAGTACATCCTCTTGCCATGTGATCGCTGAACTACAATTCATTTACAATTCGATGCTTCAGGCAACGGGTCTGCTTCAGATACCAGGTATACAACCAGTGACGCTCAAGAAGCGGCAGTAACACAATCTCATCAGAGTATTTCCAGATCCAAGACCCCTAACCCAATGACACACAAGATGTTGCCCTTACTTCATCATCGGGGATTTTTGAGCCTGCTCCCTCAGAATCTAGCCTCATGAAAGCCCTACATTCCAGATACCACTTCACCCGAAGAGAGGATCTTCACTACAGGCTGTCCAGGGAACGGGTGAGTGCAAGTGCCTTGGATTCCTGGGCCAACAGGTTCCAGGTACTTCTCACCACCATGCCAGCATTCACCCAGGTACTTGAGGAGATCGTGGAGCTTGCTGCATTCTGCCCAATCTCATGCGACCCCGCTACCCAGATTGTTGCAGAACAGCTTGTGGACCATCAACATAGAGAATAGGGGACATGGAGCCTGAATGAATGGAGGCAAGGATGAACCTGCATAGACACTGTGATAGTACAATGGCCCCAACAGAGCTTGTTCACGTGAAGGAAGAACAGTGGCAACCTCCGAAGACACTGTGGCAACTCCCCAGCTGGGCAAGTGGAGTTGGCAAGACAGGATGGTAGATGCTTAATGATGCTTCCTTGAGCCTGTCTATCACACGATAACATTTTTGCCATGTATGTTGAGTGGCTTACAATAATAGGGCATAATAAAGAGTTTTTTTATTTTGAAATGTGAGGATCAATGAATAAATTGTTATGATAATAAACGGGCCATAGTGTGCACCATGGGAGGGTGACCATACAGTCTCTCATATGCTTGCACTGGAGTTTAATCTATTCCCACAACTAATCCTTACCCATCCCACAACTATCTTACCCATCCACAACTGATCCTTACCCATCCCACAGCTTATCCTTAACAATCCACAACTATCCTTACCATCCACAGCTATCCATTCCACAGCCTATCCTTACCATCCCACAACTATCCTTACCTATCCCAACAAGCATGCAAAGGGGCTTAACCTTTTTTCAAAGTTTTCATCAACACTTTATTAAGTAAATAAAATGAACAAGTGTGTGAAGCAAAGATAACTTTATTAAACAACTGTCTAGAGTAAACTGTATACTTTAATTAAAAATCAATTGACCAAGTAAAGTGTCTTTAAGCAAAAGATAAGGTGAACAGGTAAACAACTCAGCTCTCTGGGCACATTCTCAGCACTCTGAGGCCTGTCCATGGGTCTCGAATGTAAAGGGCCGGGACTGTGAGAGTGGCTGTTGCTGGAGTGCTGTCGAGACACCCATTGGGGGCCTGGCCCCGATAGTACAACGGGGATGGTGTGTTCAGGCAAGCTCTCAGAGGAGCTGACCTCAGTCCCAGAGGTTGAGAGGCCCTTCCTCAAGGACCTGGGATGGTCAGAGCACAGGACTGAATGAACAGATTTCTGTTGAGGAGCTTGGCTTGTGTGAGTTGGAGGAAGAGGAGTTGTAAGCTGGGGTGTCTGGTCTGCAGCGGGTCAGGTGAGCATCTGTTTTTTTTCTGTGTTGATGTTACTGGGCCTGGATCGGGAAGGGATGCTCTGGCACTGTTGGGAAGTCCTGGTAGTTCGTTAGCTTGGGTAGGTGAGGGCTGTTGAAGCCGTGAAGGCTGGGACATCGTCTGGGGTGGAGAGCAACCTGGAGTGGGGGAGAGGTACACGGTGGCCGTGGAGGGGTGGTGCAGCGAGTGCTGTGATTTTCTCCTTCATCACCTGTACTGGGCCTCGGCAGGTCCATTAGGGTTCTTGGGCTCATGTATGTGATGAAGGGCTTGCGGTTAGGATGGCATTATCGCTGTGGACCACTGAGAGAGAAGATCTGTGCTGTCTTCCTGTGGCGTCGCCTGGTCTCCCCCAGCGCAGGACATGTGGCTCTGTCCCTCCAGTCTGCCTCTCTGCCTCTTTCTTTGGAGGATGGAACTAGGGGGGGGGGGTTTGTCTGGTCTTCTTGCTGCTGCGACTTCTTGCATCTCCATTTGAGATAGGATCCTCCTGATGCCTCATGGCATGGCTAGAGTGCAGCTGTCAGGAGGGTCCTGCCCGTGAGCCATTCCAAAGACCCTTGCCTGGATATGGTCGTCTCCTGGCTGGAAAGAGGGTGGCTCTCTGTGGGCTTCGTGAGGAGATTGTTGACAAGGGCTGCTCCTCAGTGGCGGAATCTCACCCTCCAGGTAACGCCACCGTTGGCCATGAGTACATCTCCGGTTCAGTAGACTTGAAGCCGCCCTGGCCAATTCTTCAGGTGCAGCTTGACCATACCAGATACGCTGCCTGAAGTGTAGCCCAGGCTCTCTGCCTTGTTCTCTCCAAGCTCGCCTATTCCTCTTGTGCACAGATAGAGCCTGTGGCCCTTTCTCCACAGGTACTGCATTCTCCCTCAATCCATTTCCAGCACTCCTCCCATGGTCTTCGGAAATGGAGTACTGTTTCCTCTCTCCTTGGCCATTGCCTCTCTCCTCCCTTTGGCGGGGCTTCAGGGCCTTCAGCCAGGGCTTTGAGGCCTTGCCTGGTCCACATCAACTAGCAGCAGCAGCAGCAGCACAACAGCAACAAGCCACAAGCACAGACCAGCACCCAGCACCAGCACCAGATGCACACAGCACCATGATGGAGAAGCACCAGCAGCACCAGCGAGAAGCACCAGCAGCAGCAAACACGCAGGAGCACCAAGCAGCAGCAGCAGAAAGCAACCACAGCTTCCAATAGTCAGCCACCATGGGGTGGGATGGTGGTTCTGTCCCTCTTGCCAGGGCCCTGCAGGAGTGGACAGGCTTTTCCTCTTTCCCTGAACTGCCGGAACCATGGTGTTCTTTCACGATGTCTCTGGCAGAGGGTCTTTCCTCTTTTGAAGTGCTGACTGCTTGCGAGGCACTTTTATATCCGCAGAACTGACGCAATTCATCGTCCCCACATTGCACAGTGAATGCTTTGCATCCCGCTTACGGCATGCACTATCGCATCGCCTATGCATCCCTATACGCATCTTGATGCCATCTGCGTCATCCGTATGCATCGCTCCTTCCGCTACGCGTCCGCTTCGCTAATTCTTCCCCTGGAAGCCTTTGGATGTGTCATCACTTCCATCTTGCTTCCATCTCGCTAGGCTCTACGAACATCCGGCGTACCATCTTCGCTAACGTACTACACCGTCCGTTTCCTTTCCGTATGTTTTCCGTTCTGTGTTATGAAAAATTTGGGGCACTTTTGAGAGCGGATAACAACGGGATGGAGCCACCCCCCAAATTTTGCTCTCCGCTGTGTTCTTTTTCATACATTTGGCATCCGTCGGCAGTGTGAACCTAGCCTTAAATCAAACTTAGTTGCCTTCTTCCACTTTCTTACCAAAGTCTCACATCTTTTTGTATGTGGTGACCAAATTCTGGATGCAGTATCAGGTATGGCTTTAAGGCTCTTATAAAGCAGTACAAATACTTACATAATTTGGATTATATGCCTCTGCTCTGCTTTATAAGAAGGGGTTGAATTTAGGCTTTTTTCGCTGCCGCTGAATACACTGCTGTTTAAGTGATCGTCCACTAAGACTCCAAGGTCCCTCTCACCAGTTACTGTTTTGAATCAGATTTAGCCCTAATCTATAACGGTGCAAGGTTTGTTTTTTCCTACCTAACGTTGCTTTTCTCCACACTATAATTTCATGTTGTTGGATTAGGCCTATTCAAATCTGTCAATATCTTTTTGATCCTGAAGTTTGTCTTCGGGGGTTGCTATTCCTGCCACTGAGTGTCATCTGCAAATTTTGATGAATCTTTCTATCTATTGTCTCCATCTAAGTCATTTACAAAGGATATTGATATGCAATACTGGGATCTAAATATGGAATCTTCTGGTACGCACTGCTTACTTCCCTCCATGTAATGCAATGACATAGCTCATTGAGTAACATGTACAGCCAGATTACAAATCGTCTTGGTTGATCTATCTATCCACGTTTTTTGCTTACTAAAGAAGTAGGTTGTGGTTGCTACTTTGACTGAAACGCTTGCTGAAGTCTAAGGATAGTTTAGTAGTCCACAGCATTTCCCTCTGTCACTAATTCAGTTACCTTTTCAAAGAATGAAATAAAATCTGTTTGGATGGTCTGTTTTTAACAACCTGTGCTGGCTACTAGTGTTATATTATACTTGCTTCTTCATATTCACAGATGGGGTTGTTTTGCCGGATATCTTCCCGGTATTCCGATGTATAAGGCCCTGGTACAACTGGCCGACGGATGCAACAATTTTGTAAAAAGGACACAGCCAGATGGAGCAAAATGTGTCCATCCGTTGTTTATCCGCTCTCAAAAGTGGCCCGAATTTGCATAAACCAGAGCGACAACCGGAAAGGAAGGACGGAGGGAGGATGTAGGGCGGATGGAAAGGGATGCTCACGGAAGCCTAGTGATGATGGAAGCGGATGAGAGTGGATGGCACATCCGCAAGGCGAGGCGTGGGAGACGCGCAGCAAAGCGGATGCGGAATGGAAAGAGCAGATGTAGAGTGGACCCGAGCGGATGAAGCGGATGCACAGCTGAATCTAGCGGATGCCTAGCGGATGCCCTAGCGTTCACTGCGCATGTGGGGAGGATGCATTGCCGTCAGCCCACGGATATTAAAGGAAATCAGCTCGTCAGCAGATCACCATTTCGAGAGAAGAACTGCTTCCAGACACAGCTTGCAGCCAGCCAACCAGCCAGCTAGCCAGCCAGCCAACCAGCCAAGCAACCCAACAACCTATGGGGAAGAAACGGTAAGCCTCTGCCATCTGCTTGCCAGCCCTGGCAGAAGGACAGGGCCACCCCCCACCCCTCTGGCCCGGACTCTTGCTTCTGCTGGGCTTCTTGCGCCCGGGCTCGATCTTCTGGTGCTGGGCTTCTGTGATGCTGCTTCTGGAGGTGTGCTTCTCTGATTGCTGCTGCTGGTGGTGGTGTTCCTGCTGATGCTGCTTCTGATGGTCGTGCTTTCTGCTGGTGCTTACTTGCTGGCACTGCTCCTGTGCTGGTCGGCGTTCTGCTGTGGGCATTACTCTGGCTGGTGCTCCCTGTCTGCTGGTCCTGCTGGTGCTTCCTGGTCCGTGCTCCTGGTAATGCTGGTGCTTGTCTGGTGCTCCTGGTCCTGCTGTGCACTGGTGCTGCTGGTGCTACTGGTCGCTGTCTGCTTTGCTGCTACTTTGTTGCTGCTGCCTGTTGTTGCTGCTGCTGCTGCTGGGTGGTGTGTGGTGGTGGTGATGTGTGGAGGCAAGCCCCTACAACCTCGAAAGCCCCTCTTGATGAGGGCCACATGGCCCTGCCAAAGGGAGAGAGGCAGATGCTTGAACGGGAGAGAGGAGACAATCATTAGAGGAGGAACATGAGAGAGGTGCTGGAGTGGCTGGGGAAGAATGAATATCTTTGGGCGGAAGGGACACAGGCGTCTATCGAACACCAAGAGGAAGCAGGCTGCCCTGGAGAGAGCAAGGCGGGAGCCTGGGCTACACTTCGGAGGAAACTCCTTGGTGGTGGAAGCCATGCACACCTGGTACGGGAAGCTGCACCTCAAGAAATCTGGCCAGCCGGGTCAAGCTACAGACAGAGAGACCTACGTAGAATGGCCAGGTGCAGCTTCTGAGGTGAGATCCGCCACGAGGAGCAGCCCTCTCACAACCCTCTCTCTCAGGCAGCCGCTGAGAGCCAGTCCCGCTTCTGGCCAAGAGTCAAGTCCTTGTGTCCAGGCATGGTATCTTGTGGAGTGTGTCCACAATGAAGACCCCCCCCACAGCTTCAAACTACCCCTGCGGACGCGCGGAGCACCCCTGATGCAGTCGGCAGAAAGGAGAATAGACTGTCCACCACAGCCCAACCCGCATCCACCCCAGCTCCACCCCACAGAAAGGCAAGAGCCAGACAGAGGGGCAGAGCCACACTGCTCCTGCTGGAGATAAAGAGACACATCAGGAGCCTAGCGTAAGATCTCCCTCTCAGCTGGTACACCACCACCGCCCCATCCTCCAAACCACAAGCCGCCTTTCTCACCTACGTCAACCAGACCCTCATGAACATGTCAGAACTCCAGTACCAGGTGCGTGAAGGACAGGATCACCGATCTTCTTCACAACCCTCCAGACAAGCTGAACCTTCTCCCACCACATCAGGCCTGCTTCCTCACCCAGGTTATTGTCACTGCCCTTCCAAGGCCTTCCACAGGCCTCACCTACCAAGGCTACAGCTACCAGGAGTCCAGCAGCATAGGCAGACCCTTCCCAGTCCAGGCACAGGTACATCTGGATGCCAACCAAGCCAGCCACCCCACAGAATGCCACCCACGCCGGATGCCACTGACGCCAGTTCCTCACCCAGTGCAGACCAGACAGCCCCACTGACCACTGCTCCTTCTCCACCCCAACAGCCAACCCGGCCTCAGTACATTTGTCAATGTCATGGGGCTGACCCACCCATGTCATGGAGGAAGGGCTCTCAACATCACGGGCTGAGCCAGCTGTTCTGAGAGCTTCCCTCAAACACACCGTCCCTGTTGGTCCTCCTCTGGGGCCAGGCAACCCCCAGTGTGCCTCAGACCACCTCCAGCACAGCCATCCCACAGCCCCTGGACCGATTCACCCCTGAGACTGGGCACCGCTCAGAGTGACCAAGAAGAGTGCCAGAGACTGGGTGGCTACCTGCTGACTTTAATTTTGCTTTGGGACACTTGACTTGGGTCATTTTTCTTTTCACAGCTTGTTTATTAATAAAGATTATCTTGCTTCACACACTTGCTTCATTTATTTTTGTCATAAAGTCTTGGTGGAAAACTTTAGAAAGGTTTAAGCTTTGCATGCTTTGGGAATGGGTAAGGATAGCAGTGGGATGGGCAGGGGATACCTTTGGGATGGGTAATACTGTGGGATGTGCAGGGGATTAGCCTGTGGGATGGGTAATAGCCAGTGGGATGGGCCAGGGATATCCTTTGGGATGGTATAGCTGTGGGATAGATAAACTCCAGCATGCAAGCATTAGTGGGACTGTATGTCCACCCTCTCAGTGCCACACCTATGGCCTTTTATATCAACAATAATGAATAATCAATCATCACACATGTCAGCATAAGCACAACTCTTTATTAAATGCGCTGTTTCATTGTAAGGCCACCCAACATACTGTCAGTGTGATGAGACAGGCTGAAGGAAGCATCCATTAATCATCTATCATTCCTGTCTTGCCACTCCACTTGCTCCAGCTGGGGAGTGCAGCAGTGTGCTCAGAGTTGGCGCTGCTTTCTTTCCCTTCACGTGAGCTCTGTTGGGCGCTTGCACATCCTTCAGTGTCTATCAGGTTTTTTGCCTTGCCTCCATTCCCCCAGCTCCTATGTCCCCATCTGCCGTTGTTGGAGGTCCACGAGCCTGTTCGCAACACTAGGGTAGCGGGTGGCATTGAGATTCGTGCAGGATGCAGCCAACTTCCATGATCCTCCTCAACGGTCTCTGGGGCGATGCTGCATGGTGTGAGAAGTACTCTGAACTGTTGGCCAGTGGATGCCAAAGGCCGTTCTCCACCACCCCACCTGCCCTGGAACGCCTGTAGCTTAAAGGATCCTCTCTTCACGGGTGACGGATATGGAAGTGTATGGCTGCATGAGTAGCGGTTCTGAGAGAAGGCGTTCATCCCCCACAAGGACGGTAGGGCACATCTTGTGTGTCGTTGGGCAGGGGTCGTGGATCTGGGAAGCCATGATGAGGGTGCATTTCCAAGCCCCTTCTTGAGGTCACGGGCTTTGTATACCTGGCATCTGGAGCTGACCCGTTGCCTGAAGCATCGATGTACATTGAACTTGTAGTCAGCATCGACATGCAAAGAGGATGATAGCTTGAAGAAGCCCTTGTAGTTAGTGATAAAAGAGGACCCTAGTTGTGGTGGAGCTTTGCAGGCCACGTGCTTCCCATCTATGGATCCACTGTTCTTGCAACTTTCTTCCAGCCTTGTTCAGTGGAGGGGCACTGGAGGGAGCTCCTGCCAGGTATTTCTTCGATGATGGGCCTGCACCACTTCTCTTGATCACAATGCTGATGGTGTTGTGTGGCACCTCCAGCCATACTGCATGCTCCTGTATGTCGTCCCTAGCCAGGTAGCACAGCAGTTCAGTGCCACCTTTCCAGCCCAGGGTCAGGCTGGGACAGAAGTTGGTGCTCTGTTTGGTCAACCTGGGTCTCAGACACAGGGCACAACTTTGTCAAACATGGCTGGAGGCTCCTCATGAAGTTCTGAAATGCACGAGGGTCTTGTTCCTCACTCCAAACATCAGCTTGCTTGTACAGTCCGTACTGCTGCTCTTTTCTCCCGCAATCCTCTTCGACCCAGATACTTTCTTTGGCTGCCTCCTTTTCTTCCCGCTAGATAGAGTTCACAGAGCCTGTAGATGGCTTTCGCACTGTTGCAGAACGATGGTGCGCCTTACCAAAAGAGTTTGTTATGTCCATGGTGGACATGACTGGATGCTGTGGAAGGAGCAAGAGGGCAGACGAAGGGCTGCAGAGGTCTGCAAGCTGGGCTACTGGTCTGAAAAGTGAGATCCAGGTGATTTCCTCCCCCTTTTGATAGGCAATATAGGTTTTCCACTAGTGTCCTTTTGATCCTCTAGGCATCCTAGCAGACATCCCTAAATGATCCGAGATACGTCCCTCTGCGAACGTTTTTTCCATTTTAAATGCTTTGTATGCGAGCTGCATCCGCTTTCATCCTTTCTCCATCCGTGCTACTAACGCTGCGGTTCCAGTTCCGCGTCCGTTTCGCTTCCTCCCCTGGTGTCCGTTTTTCCGCTGCGAGCGGATTTTGAGGTGGGCCGTGGATGTGCAGCGGATGCCTAGCGGAATATTAGCAGACGCGTAACGGATGATGACGGATGTTTAGAACGGATGTTCCCCTTATGCGTTGCGGAATGCAGAACGGGACGTGTATTGACTACATTTCCGCTTCAAAAAGTTTTGCAGCAGCTTCAAAACTTTCTTTGATGCGGATGGAACCTCAGTTCGAACGGATGCTGGATGGGATAGAGAGGATGAAAAACGGAGGCAGTGAGTACAGAACGGATGAATCGCGTTAACCAATGGATGGCAAGTATTTTTCTCCATTTTACATCCTCTTTCCATCCATTAGTGCAGTGTGACATGGGCTTTAGGCTGATTCTAGGTCTGTTTTCCCCCTTTTTTGATGATGGGAACCACATTAGCTCTTTTGCAACCTTCTAGTAGCTCCCATTTTTCCAGGATTTTTGAAATATATGGTACAATGATAGAAACATCTGCCAGCTCCTTTGGAACTCTGGGATGTAAGGTCCTGGTGATTTATATTCATCAGACAAGTATTCTCTTGTTATTTTCTTGCTTATTTTAATTTTTATTTCTAATCTGTCTTATACAGTTATGTTTTTTTGGTAGGCTGGGCTATAGTTTCTTTTTTGTGTGAAGACTGATGTGAATAATGAATTAAGCAGACCTGCTTTCTCTCTGTGAGTTCTTTGCAGTCTTTTCTCTTTAGTGGATTACTGTTTCCTTGATTTATTTCTTGTTACTTATATGTCGAAAGAAACTTTTAAAAATTATCTTTGACTTTTGTTGCAAGTTTTTGTTCATTTTTCCCAATTTGCCAGAGAAAGAGAGAGAGAAGGAGAGTGTTTAAGGAATCTACCAGGTTGGAAGGAAATGGCTTTGGAGGGAGAGGTCACAGCCTAGAAGGGAGAAGCCATGCCCATCACCAGGGACACTAGCTAATGGAGGGGGGCGAGTGCCAGAAGAGGAGAGAAAATACCACTTTGGACCAAGCAAAAATGAGGCCAGGCTGCCTTCAGGACCATGTTGTGCATATGGGCCGTGCAAAGTGCACCATCGTGCTTACCGTCCCTATCCTATTGTCCCCATTTATTCATACCTATTTTCTGTATTTGTCCTCATGTTTATTCTTATACCGATTATATTGTAAGTGATTGACAAATCAAAATAAATACAAAAGTTAATAAAATTTATGTCATCTAGAGTTGGCAAGGAGACTATTTTCACCTTTGGACAAGCTGGAGGTAGGGATGAGATTTGTGATTCATATGCTGAGTTTATGAGGGCACCAAGAAAAAAATGAAGCTAGATGATTGAATTCATGCAGGATGATTAAGTCCTTGAGAAGTCAGCAGAAGCTGGGCAGGTCCTGCTGCATTGGGGTTGGAGGACTTCTTCAGCTGCTTCTTTGCTTCAGCCCAGCTGCAATGGGAGCCCAGGCCCTGCCAGCTATTTCAGGCATTTTTAAATAGTGACCATTTGGAGAAACCCTCCGTTTCCTCCAAACCTGATGTAGAAGTTCTCTTAAACGAAGTTCTCTCTATTGCAGAGTTTTCACATTTCTGGGCTTGTAGAAAGAAGGGAGGCAATAAGCTACATATCTTAACTTTTTTGTCAAACCAGCTTAGGTTTGCCGTGAATATGAAATACTGATCGCAGCCCCACTTTTTATACATGGATCCTTGCTGCCTGTGAGCGTCTCATTACAGCATTTGTCGATGGCAGTTGCAAGCTGTTTCAGTGTTAATCAACATTTTCTCTGTCATTATCTTGAGCTTTGCCAGCTTGGATCTGAAGTATAGATGAAATTAAATTAAATTAATCTATGCATTAATTACTCTTCACCACCCTATCCTCCCCCATCCCCACAGCCTCATTCCTCCTCAAAGGAGAAATAAGCACTGCCAAAAAATATTAAAATAAAATAAAATGAAAGACTTCAATTATATTTTACAATAATGGGATGATTACAATTTTTATGTTTTTATTAAATTGAGGAGAATTAGGAGATATTTTACTGACATTTTATGCAGATACCCCACAGCAAGCTAGGTAGCAGTTACATGCTATAATAAATGTCACCATTTAAAAATTAATTGCTACACTATCTAACTTGCTGTGGGCTGTCTTGTTAAATATTAATGGAATATCTTGGGGAAAAATAGAGGGTTGTGACTGATTTAGATGAAGAGCTGGAGGTGTGAAAAAAGCTACCAACTGTGCTGACAAGCCAGTGAAGGTCTTTCCCACCAATGGGACCGGCTGAAGAGCAGGGCTGCCTCTCTTTGAGGTACCCACAGCATCTTCCCTGCTCATGGGGCAGTCAGGGAAGGGACGCCAGAGGCTTCCAGGCCTTCCTCATGCCCCAGATCAGGGGTCTCCAACTTTGGCAACTTAAGACTTGTGGATTTCAACTCCAAGAGTTCTCAGAGTTGAAATCCACAAGTCTTAAAGTTGCCAAGGTTGGAGACCCCTGCCCCAGATGGTCTTTGTTCACAATTTGCTTTCCCAAAGATTTTCAAGTTGTGGGTCTCCTCTCCACACTTTTTTTTTGTCCCTGAAATCTTGGCTACAAGAAGGAGCAGAGCATGCAGTTATTATCTAAAGAGTGAGGCACACCTCACTCCCACACAGTTCCTTTCTCCCAGTGAGGAGAGGGAAGTGGGTGTCCTATATAACCCCCTTTCTTCTTTGCCTACCACCTAGATTTTATTTTATTTATTACTTATTTTATTTATTTGATTTGTTAATCGCTTACAAGATAATAGGTAAAAGTATAAAAATGAGTATGAACACAGGAAATAGGTATGAATAAATGGGGACAATAGGACAGGGACGGGAGGCACGATGGTGCACTTATGCACACCCCTTACAGACCTCTTAGGAATGGGGTGAGGTCAACAGTGGATAGTTTTAAAGGAGTGGGGGGATTAGAGGATGTAACAACAGAATCAGGTAGTGCATTCCAGGCATTGACCACTCTGTTGCTGAAGTCATACTTTCTGCAGTCAAGTTTGGAATGGTTTACATTGAGTTTGTATCTGTTGTGTGCTCTTGTATTATTGCGGCTGAAGCTAAAGTAGTCATTGACTGGTAGTCAATGACTACTTGTAGCAGATAATTTTGTGTGCTATGCTTAAATCCAACCGTAGGTAGCGCAGTTCAAGATTGTCCAAGCCCAAAATTTCAAGCCTGGTGATATCGTATGTATATATTTATATTTATATTTATATTTACATTTACATTTACATTTACATTTACATTTACATTTACATTTACATTTACATTTACATTTACATTTACATTTATTTATTTTTGTCAATTGCTTACAAGATAATAGGTATAAGGAAAAAAACATAGTTATAGGGTATTCTGTTGAGAGCATGATGCCAGCTGTGCCCCATGAGGACATTCTGTGCAGCAGAATGGCAGGCTGTTCAGTCAACTAGGGTCCTCCTTTGGCTAGGCTAGGGTGGTCAACTCAGTGGCCAGGAGGATCAGCTCTCCACCCACTTTGCTGCTGCTTTTGGGGAGGGTGGAGATTGGGTGTGTGCCAGGGACCCTCTCCAGTCTCCAACAAGCTGTTCCTGAAATATCGCTGGGTGAGGGAGCCCCATTTATTACCTTCCACTTGGATATTCATCGTTTCTGATATTTGGCTGAAGGCTTTAACCGCCTGCTTTTTGATGTTGAGCTTTTATTGCGGTTATATTAATAGATGCTGTTGTTAATTGGTTTTTATAAATTGCTTCTTCAGAGGCCTCATTACCGATGGAAATGGCATAAAACCTCTTAAATCAATCAATCAATATCGGCTGTTTGATGGTCTTAAAAGATGCCTGCCAGTCAGGAGACATGACCTTCTCCGTGCCCTTGGGGGATCCAGAGGGAGTCCAGCTCTTGCAGGTCACTTGCTGAGCCATCTGGAGTGTCTCCACTGCCCCCACTCTCTCTCAGGCACCCCCAAAGTTGGGAAGCGACGAAGCACAGGGCTGGGACTTCCAAGTGACAAGCCGCGGCTGCCTCTCTTTCCAACTCCCTGCAAAAAGCCCCCCCCCCCACTGATCCCAAGGCCTTAAACCACAACCCCCCACCCCGCCCCTGGCTCCCTGCCCCCCCTTGTCAGCTGGCGGTCTCTGGGCAGGTCCCTGTGTGCGCAGTCAGAGCTTTGTCTTGGAGGCAGCCTTCCCACGCAGCCCACATGATCTGGCACAGCCTTCGAGCCAAGAAAGGGCACTGGTGGCTCCAGTTGGGGAAAAGGTAGACAAAGGCAACCCTGCCTAGCTACAGCATGGATTGAGGGGGGCTCTTCTGAATTGCCTGGGAAGACTCTGTCTTTCTTTCTCTCTCTTTCTCTCTTTCTCTTTCCCTTTCTTCCTTCCTTCCCTTTTTGTATGGCTGCCCACATACTCTCAGTGACTCTCGGCAGATTACAAAAGTAAAAAGCCAATATATATTTTACTATTGTTAACTTGGTATTTTTGCTGATCATTATTTTGTCAATTGGAGTGGAAAGTCCATAATTCAGGGATTTATTTTAAATATGCTTTGCTCATGCTGTTTTATTTTTGTGTTGTGTATATAATGTATTAAGTTTTCATTATCTTGCTGTAAAATAGTGATAGAACTATTTTAAAGAATAAACAAATGCAGAGACTTTGTAGATGCTCTGGCTGAGAACCAGGGAAGGTGGAGAACACCATTGTTTTAGTTCTATTTTTGAACAGCTTTTGCCACCAGGAAAATTCTCATTTTCAGCCTGAACCTCTTGATTTAATTCCAGCTGTTTGATCCTTCAACTGCTCTTCTCAGAGACTTCATCAATTGTTGTGACTGATACTGTATTTGTAACAAAGTACAAATTTGAACTGGGCAGGTTCCAGTCTCTCTCTCTCTCTCTCTCTCTCCCTCCCTCCCTCCCTCCCTCTCTCTCTCTCTCCTGCCAACCCCTGATAAAGGAAAATCTGGAGACCCATGAAAAAAAATCTGGAGATTCTATAAAAAATAGTGAGATTCTATTTTTTTCCTGATCAAGATTAAACAAACCCCTTTTCCATCAAGGAAAGTCATTAAAAGTTTATTTAAATGTTTTATTTGTGTTCCCTGTTGTAAGAAGATGCAGCTTTCTTTCTTCTATTGAAAAATCACCACCTCTTTTCGCCATGTTTATACGATTGCGATCGCTTTCCCCGCGCTGAACTTACAAAGACTACTGGAAAACTAGCCTCGTTCCCAGGGCCAACTCCCCTTTCAAAATGACGGACAGACACAATTACCGTATATACTCGCATATAAGCCGACCCCCAAATTTTTTTTTTCAAAAAAGCATTTTAAATTCGTCGTGAGATTGAGGAGCCTTGTCATGAGACCGTGAGAAATGACAAAAAATCATGAGACTCATGGCAGAACCATGAGAGTTGGCAGGGCTGCTCTCTCTCTCTCTCTCCTGCATTGATTGATTGATTGATTGATTCATTCATTCATTCATTCATTCATGATGAATGTCAACTACCCCACTCAGTCATCTATCCAAGAAAGACTCTTAAGCCCATGTCACACCGAACCAACGGATGCAAAGAGGATGTAAAATGGACAAAAAACCTTGCCATCCGTTCAAA
>BHFT01041271.1:2860-15771 GCA_004320025.1 Laticauda laticaudata
TCCCCCCCCCCCCCCGGGAGTATCATTCAACAAAAAATGTCCATAGCCAAGAGTCATCAATCATGCTCTCCAATTAGATTTTTGTGTGGCAGAAGCTTCAATCATCCATCCCTTAGATACTCAGGCATTGGGATGAAGTCCATGCCGCTCACTACCTTGAAGGGGTTAGTCCTGTGTTACTGTGAACAACATTATTGTACATGACCTCTGCGAAAAGCCCAATTGGACTGCTGATAATTCACGTAGCACCTCAGATACTGCTCGACAATGGTGTTCAATTTCTCTGCCTCCCAATTGGTGCTTGGATGAAAGGCCGAGCTAAGACCCTTGGACAACCCAAGGAACTCCCTCCAAAATTTGGCTGTGAATTGGACCCCTCTGTCTCAGATCATTCTCCATGGTGCTCCATGCAGCTGGTAGATGTGCTTCAGGAACAGCTTGGCTAACTGGCGGGCTGAGGGTAGCCCACTGCAAAGTATGAAATGCATCTGTTTGGAAAATAAGTCTATTACAGTCCAGATCATCGTGTTTCCTCCACCTTTTGACAACTCCACTATGAAGTCAGGATCTGTCAGGATTCCGGCAGTTACTCCAATTAAATCATGAGCCTTGAGCCACGCTCTCAAAACTGAACAATATTTATTTGAAGTTAACATTCTATGTCCGGCATTTACCTGGGCATAGCCAACTCTGAGACATGTAATTCACTGACACCCTTGATCCTGCTCCCCCCCCACACCCCTCTGGGTGTATCATCCAACAAAAAACATCCATAGCCAAGAGTCATCAATCATGCTCTCCAATTAGATTTTTTCATGGCAGAAGCTTCAGTCATCTTATCAGTCTTTGAAGAAAATATGAATGGAATGTACTTTCAGTTCCACACTGCTGCCTGCTCTTTGAAACTCCCCCCCTCCATTCTTTCTGTTGTCCATGTATCTAAATGTTTTATGAGTTGACATTTATTCTCAGTTTATGCCCTAGTGGCTTGCCCTGTCAGTGTTGGTGGGAGTGAACAGAAATATGTATAATTTTGTAAGCTGTATGTGAATACTACATTGCTTAACTTTTTTACTTGCACTCAAATCAGTATCAGCATAGTTTACTGAACTAATTTGACTGATCAAATTTGACCAAAATCTGATGGAATTATGAGACACATTTACTTGAACAGATCTACCATTTGAGCATTTACAAAAAAAATCAGTAATCTTTTAAAAAGTCATATCCTCCCCTCCTTTCCAGTTCTGGAAAAAGTGAACAGCCCAGATCCATTAATGTAAGAAATGTGATATAGTGATTACAAGACCTTTTTACTTATATCTCATTAATATTAATCTATCTTGCTGAATGTGGACATGTTTAGAAATCCTGTAAATATATGCAAATATAGTGTTATTTACAGTTTCCATTATGCCCCACTTTAACTCTTCTACCTTATAAGCAATTCTAAACTGTGTGGTTAATCTAATTTAGTGCTAAAAGCAACTTGGCAGCTCAGAGGCTGCATGTGGACAAAATTTTTATTTATTTTACTCAGAGACAGCCTTCCTTATGGCATTAAGTCGGGATTTGTCTAAACATTCCATACAGTAAGTCATAGACTCTGACAATAATACAAACCACAATGGATAGTTTCTAAAATATGCAATGGCATAACAAGAGTCGCCTTGTAGTGAGATGGGTGGGAAATAAATTTAATAAAATAAATAAAAAATGAAACATATTAAGCCTTATCAATGAGCCCAGTCATATATTAAATTAAACTATTTTGTAACCCCTCATTAATGCCTTTTGCCCATATCTGATTTTATTTTTACCTGTTGCTCTTTTCTGTTAATAATTTATTATACTGTAAACCAGGTATGCTGTATACCCACAGGCCACATGCAGTCCTGGACAGCTGGTAATGTGCACCCACAAAACCATAAACTTTTAACATGTGACTTATATACTGTATAACTATATTATATATTTTATACAATTCTTCTTCACTCAGTGCAGCCCAGGCAAGCCAAAAGGTTGGATACCCATGTTTTAAACCTTGCTTTAAACAAATATTTACTTGGCATAGTTTGGGCAATTATTACTCTGTTAGATGATCTTTAATCATTAGCATTTATATTGGAATGCATACATTTTATTTGAATTCGCTGTATAAATGTTCAATTCTATAAGAAATATTATAGCCATTTTTTTAAAAAAGTGCCATTTGTATAGCACATCTGTTCCTTCTACATAGAATCTCAGCCCATTCATTATAATTTCAAACAGTAATCATTCTCTAACATGTGAAATATTGAATTTTTCTATGTAAGTATGAAGAGTTTCTGCAACCAGAAATGAATTCTCTTTAAAAACAGGATAAAACAGGATATTGCTTGGTGCCCAGATAAAGCAGATTCACTACTGCAATCATTGTCTTTTTGACCTTTATTAATATATCTAGCAAAGAATGGGGCAGAAACTCTGATACTTCTAGAACATACCTTCTCTTCCTTTCCTCCTCCTGGCGTAGACAGGAGGAGGAAAACATTATAAACATTTTAAAATGTTTTCAGGTGATAGAAATTGTTAACTTAAAAAAGATATTCACAGAACCACTGCCATTTATCTCTCAAACCCACCAGATGCCCCTTTGGTCTGATGCTTTTCTGTGTCAGCTATTTCACCTATTCCACTGTGCCTTAGGAAAATTGCTAAGATCATCCCTTGTTGCGTCTCAGTGGTTTTGTTTTCCCTGCCCTTAGTTTGTTAAACAAATTTTTAAGTGAATCACTGCAGTTGTTAAATTAGTGACACAGTTGTTAAGTGAATCTGGTTTCCCCATTAGCTTTGCTGGTCAGAAAGTTGCAAAAGGTGATCACATGACCCCAGACGCTGCAACTGTCCTAAATGCCAGTTGCCAAACTTCCAAATTTTGATCACGTGATCAGGGGATGCTGCAATGGTTGTGTGAAAAACCACTTTTTTTCAATGAGGTTTTAAGTTTGAATGATCGCTGAACAAATGGTTGTAAGTCAAGGATTAACTGTAGTTCAGAAAGATTGAATAAAGCCCCCTTGAAGTGCCAAAAGCTGTATTCTCCTTTTTAAAGAAATAATTTTGTAAACTTCACTTTAAAATGCCTTCCAGTGTCAGTGCTTTTCTGAGCATCAACAGTTAGTTTTCTGTGAAACAGCTGTGGTCTTTTGCTTTGTGGGGACCAATATACAACAGCATAATTGAGCATTTTGAGCTCAAGCATCATCACTTGTTTAGTTTCTTGTGAACTCAATATTATGGCAGAAAACTGTTCAGCCCAGTAAATTTTTATTTGTTTTTGTTTTTTGAATCTTCAGTTTGTGTTTTGGGAAATTTGCTTTTGTGATTGATCTTGCTGCCATGGCAGCGGAGATAGAAAGTTGGCGACCAATTGGTGAGATGCTCAGATGTGCCCACCAACCCAAAATTATTGGGACATTTGATTTATCTGTGGAGTGCTGGAATTTTATAATAATTGCTAGATATCTGATAGGGAAGCTATAAAACCTCTTTCTTTGGCTAAATACGCAGGCTTGAATTCTGTAGAGTGTAAATTCTTGAAGATTTCTCCCTTTACTTCTTTATGTTTTTTCTTGTTTTGAAAGAAAACAGTCAGTAAACATCCAGTGGAGGATCTTAGTCTTCACCCTTTTAAATTCATGGGCATTCTGTCATTCATTTACACAGAGATAAGATTTCATTAATCAATAATAATTGGAAGACACTATTCCTTAAGTAATTTATCTACTATGAATTGCAAGTGTAGCTTCTCTGTAGTTTGTGGCTTAAGGTATAAATTGTTCAAATCATACTTTAAGGTTGACTAATGTGATGAGAGTGTTGAAAAAAAAAACTTTGAAATAACAACTGCTAGTTCATAAATGTGCAAAGAATGGAAAACAGGTGGAACTATATTCTTTAGTAGAGTTGTCACAACCACAAGAAAACTACATTTAATGAAATGAAAGCAGTTGGTTGAAGTCTAGCAGCTATGCCAGCTGCTGACAAGAGGAATGAAAACCTGATCTAATTGGATTTATATGGAGGGAGGGAAAAGAGTAATTGCTACAAGAAATATGTTTTATCTTTTGAATTATTCAGAATTAGAAGCATAAGGGATCAGCTTTGTTGATCACCTCACCTATATCAATGCAAATTATTTTTTTTCCTCTTATATAAGTGTATGGATAATCATCCAAACTAAGTGGAAGAGGTTTCTTTTATCTGATTGAAACAAATATATTGAAACAAATATATTATTGAAACAAATATATTAGGGACCAATGCAGCTGATCTATAGCATAAATATAGAGGGCAATCAACTGTAGTGTCCATGGGGCAGTCTCAATGCTTCTTACATTTCGGCAGAATTGTTATAGTTTAAACTCACTAAGATATATGACCCAACAATGCACTTCATCTACAGTCAGTCTTTATAAGGCATAATTTCTACACACACAGTTTTTCTGATGTTTGAATAGTCCACTTCAAATCACTCTGGAATGCTGGGAATGAGACTGACCATAGGGTAAAATTTTAATCCTAAATAGTTCAATCAGCATCACTAATCGATTTTGCTGGATAAAAGAAATCTGGGGAAGGAATGATAAATTGAAGACGGATGACCATAGCAAAAAGAAGAGCCAGCAATTAGACCAGCTCTTCATAATTCTTCTCTGAACAAGGAGAAGACTTTAAAATCACCCACAAAAGCTGCTCTGCATGAGGAAACTACAAGACAATAGTTTTGGGCAGATTTGAAACTGGGAGACAAGGCAGAGGCCATCTTGCTAGAACTGCAGTCTGTGCCTACCCACCCCTTTTTTACTTCATATTAGTTTTTATCTTTTAAATTCTAAATTAAAATATTACTGTATCAAAAAGATTTCACTGAACAAGTACTTTGCAGGAAACATCCCTAGACTACAAATATAAATATAAATCATGCATGTAACTACATTTTTACAACCATAATTGTAAGTTCAAAACAGGTTCCAATGAGAATTTTAATTGTGGATTCTTTGCATAGCTCCAAGTTCTTCATATTTACATGACCTTACATTGCAATATTCACTCCACAGCTAGTGTGGTTTATTTGTGCCTCAGTTACTGTACTGTAGATCATGTTTGGTGTAGTGGTTAAGGCACCTGGCCTTAACCACTATACCACAAGCGAAGACCACAAGCGTGTGTGAGCATGAATTTGGGACTCATTTTCCTTCAGGATTGTATATTTGCTGTCTACGATTGCTGTGTGATCCTTGAAAACAATGCAGTGACTTTAAGGTATTGCAGATGAATGCTATGTTTAGGATAAGATGATACAAATATGCTAGCATACTATCTTTTTGCCATCAGCATGGTGCAGTTACTCCTCATTTAGTGACTACAATTTGGACTGGCAGCTCTGTCTTTGGGGGAAGCCGTCATTAAGTAGTAAATGATGGTGACTGCTTTTTTCCAATCCCCCACTCTTTGGAAAACTCACCTGGTCCAACTGCTGAAAAACCAATTAGACTAATCAGGTATAGCTTCTGCTTTTGTTTGCCTCCTAACCACTTTGGAAAGTTCATCCTGGCACTATATAATTAACAAGAAGGGAATAAATGTTTGTACACTGCTCAAAAAAATAAAGGGAACACTTAAAGAACACAATGTTACTCCAAGTCAACCACACTTCTGTGAAATCAAACTGTCCACTGAGGTAGCAACACTGATTGACAATCAATTTCACATGCTATTGTGCAAAATGGAAAATAAAACAACAGGTGAAAGCATAGGCAGATAGCAAGACATCCCCAGTAAAGGAGTGGTTTTCTGCAGGTGGTGACCACTTCTCAGTTCCTATGCTTTCTGATGGTTCGGTCACTTTTGAATGCTGGTGGTACTTTCACTCTAATGGTAGCACGAGACGGAGTCTACAAACACCACACAAGTGGCTCAGGTGGTGCAGCTCATCCGGATGGCCCATCAATGCGAGCTGTGGCAAGAAGGTAAGCGTAGTGTCCAGAGCATGGAGTGCGCTACTAGGAAGACAGGCCAGTACATCAGGAGACGTGGAGAAGGCAGTAGGAGAGCAACAACCCAGCATCAGGACCATTATGTCTGCCTTTGTGCCAGGAGGGACAGGGGAGCACTGCCAGAGCCCTGCAAAATGAACCTCCAGCAGGCCACAAATGTGCATGTGGCTGCTCAAACAGTCAGAAAACGACTCATGAGGGTGGTATGAGGGCCTGACGTCCAGAGTGGGGGTTGTGCTTTGCCAGACCAACACCATGCAGGACGTTTGGCATTTGCCAAGAGACACCAAGATTGGCAAATTCACAACTGGTGCCCCTGTGCTCTTCACAGATGAAAGCAGGTTCATACTGAGCACGTGTGGACAGATTGTGACAGAGTCTGGAGACGCTGTGGAAAAACATTCTCGCCTGCAACATCAACCAGCATGACCGGTTAGGCAGTGGGTCAATAATGGTGTAAGGGTGGTAATTTCTTTAGCGGGGCTCACAGCCCTCCATGTGCTCACCAGGAGTAGCCTGGACTGCCATTAGGTACCGAGATGAGATCCTCAGACCCCTTGTGAGACCAATATGCTGGTGCGGTTGGGCCCTGGGTTCCTTCCTAATGCACCACAAATGCTAGAGCTCATGTGGTTGGAGTGTGTCCAGCAGTTCCTGCAAGATGAAGGCATCGATGCTATGGACTGGCCCGCCTGTTCCCCAGACCTGAATCCAGTTGAGCACATCTGGGACATCATGCTCCATCCACCAATGCCATGTTGCACGCGAAGCTGTCCAGGAGTTGGGGATGCTTTAGTCCAGGTGTGAGGGGAGATCCCTCAGGAGACCATCCGCCACCTCATCAGGAGCATGCCCATGCATTGTTGGGAGGTCATACAGCACGTGGAGGCCACACATACGACTGAGCCTCATTTTGACTTGTTTTAAGGACATTACATCAAAGTTGGATCAGTCTGTAGTGTTTTTTTTCCACTTTAATTTTGAGTGTAAACTCCAAAATCCAGGCCTCCATATGGGTTGCTAAATTTGATTTCCATTGATAATTTTTGTGTGATTTTGTTGTCAGCACATTCAACTATGCAATGAACAGAGTACTTAATAAGAATATTTCATTCATTCAGATCTAGGATGTCTTATTTTGTGTTCCTTTTATTTTTTTCAGCAGTATATTTGCATTCATTGGAGAGGAAGGGATTCATACAGGGCAAATAGGCACGCAATGAAGAATGCATATCGAAAGGAAAGCTCTGGGCTGGCAAGTATGGGCATGCCACACAAATAACTCAGGATTGTTCTTAATGTGCCTGCTTATTTTTATCTCATTGCTTCCTCTTTAATGTCTTCACCCTGCAAGATCAGTGTGTAGTGATTGTGATCTCAGGTGACTGAAGGAGACGGCAGAAGTTGTGAATGTAGTCATTGGTCATAAGGTTATTTTTTTTAGCACCCTTGTAACTTTGAATAGTCACCAACCAAGGATTTAAATGCAACAAATGAATGGTCTATTTACAACCAGGAACATTTATCTAATAACGATTGCTTCTTTCACTGAAAAATGAAACAATAAACTTGCTGAAAATATGGGTTGCCAGCATTTTATTGTCTCCTATGATCAAAGGGGAGATGAAAGTATCCATCAATTTTATTTATGGCTAAAAAGGCCAAAAGCAAGTTACAAACATAATCTAAACTTGACGGTAGATAGAACAATTTAACAAGTACAGTATTTAATAAATATTATATAATACCTTAAAACGCCAGCTCATTGAATTATTATTAAAAACCTTGTGTGTGTGTGTGTGCATATACATACACTCACATACACACATATGTCGAGAGACTGTTTCCTAGTATGACTTGATTGCTTATTGTACCCTATGACTATTAAGTGTTGTACCTTATGATTCTTGACTCTTGATGAATGTATCTTTTATGTACACTGAAAGCTTATGCACCAGGACAAATTCCTTGTGTGTCCAATCACACTTGGCCAATAAAGAATTCTATTCCATTCTATATCCATAGTTAAAAATCTGATTGTTGCCATTGTAATTTTAATATTTTTATATGCAAGTAAAATTTTTACATATTCAGAAATATCTCTTCCTGATTTGGAGTTTATAATTGGCCAGATAACTTCTTGCTGAAAACTCTGGTAAAATGTTAAATAATAAAAAGTCAAACAATACTTTGGCAATTAATTCCTGTACTGAATTTTCCTATAGTCTTTGCTTGATAAAATTAATTGTTGCTGACATACCCCTGGAGAATAAACAATCAGAATCAATGCCAATCTGATGAATATTTTGAGTCATGTGTTTAAGCCACATTTCTACAAATGATTCATTTAGGATTTCCTGAAACAATCCTTCCTTGTCCTCCCCTCCATATAAAATTTCTTGTCCTCCCTCCATATAAAATTTGAAATGCAATTTTGGCATTAAAATGTTTATTGCCACAGGAACAAATCTTCCTTCTTTTCTGTTTTCCTGAAAGATAGTTTTTGCTATTTTAGCGATTTTAAAGTGGCTTTTGACTCTGTTATTGGAGTTAAGTTAAAGAATTTGGTTCCCAACAGGCATCTTACATAAATCAGGTACTACATCAAGATAATATAAATGACAGGTAGTCCTCAACTTATGACCACAATTGAGCCCAAAATGTTTGTTATTGAGAAATTTGTTAAGTAAGTTTTGTTCCCATTTTACAACTTTTCTTGCTCCATTGCAGTTGTTAAATTAGTGGTTAAATGAATCTGGCTTCCCCGTTGACCTTGCTTGTCAGAAGGTAACAAAAGGGGATCACATGACCCCAGGACACTGCAACCATCATAAATATGAAGCAGTTGTCAAGCATCGGAATGTAAATCACATGACCAAGGGGAATGCTGCAACAATTGTGTGAAAAATGTTGTGCAAATGGAGTAGACAACAGGTGGAAAGCATAGGCAGTTAGCAAAACATCCCCAATAAAGCAGTGGTTCTACAGGTGGTGACCACAGACCACTTCTCAGTTCCTATGCTTTCTGGCTGATGGTTTGGTCACTTTTGAATGCTGGCGGTGCTTTCACTCAAGTGGTAGCATGAGACAGAGTCTACAACCCACACAAGTGGCTCAGGTAATGCAGCTCATCCAGGATGGCACATCAATGCGAGCTGTGGCAAGAAGGTTTGCTGTGTCTGTCAGCGTAGTGTCCAGAGCATAGAGGCGCTACCAGGAGACAGGCCAGTACATCAGGAGATATGGAGGAGGCAGTAGGAGGGCAACAACCCAGCATCAGGATTTAGGGCTCTGATGAACATGTATTTTAACATAGTCTATTCAAGGAAGATTATCTTTTGGGATTGGGCCATTTGGAAAGTCGAGTATTATTAATACTCAAACATGATCTCCAAAGTTGGTATTAGCTACAAAATTGTAAGGCTCCTTTCTGGGATTCCCTACCAGAAGCTTTCAAGCTTTAAAGAGGGATTCTCACACTAACTTTCATAAAGCATCTTTTTCAGTGGTTTGCCAACTCCAGTTTACTTTCATCTAATAAAAACCTGAATGCATTTCTTCAGTGGCATGTTCACAATTACACCCATTGCCTCAAATCACAGTATAGTGGCAAGGCGGAAGACCATTATTATTCCAAGGAGCTTAGTGACATATTTTGATTTCTTCTTCATATTAAGAAAAGTCGAGACATTTGGAGCTCACTCTGAGCTAGCCTGCTTGGTTTTTTCATCCTTGCTTATTGAATAGAGGGAATAAAGGGAAATTTTCATGTAGTTTCAAAACTATTCTGATTGTGAAAATCTGACTTTCAATTCTCATCTCAAGAATCATGGACCACGCAGTAAAGGTCAGTTTGCAGTCTCCTGACCACAGCAGGGCCATGAAGTCAATGTGCCAGCTTTTGATAAAAACCTTAGCGTTATTGTTATTTGTTAGGAGCATCTTCACAGAACCAAGTATTGGTGCAGTAGTTAGAATGCAGATTACAGGCTAATGCTGCTGATTGCCAGCATTTTGGCAGTTTGATTCTCATTGGCTCAAAGTGTACTAAGTTCTTTCATCCTTCCGAGGTTAGCAAAATGAGGACCCAGATTTGGGGGGAGGGCAATATGCTGACTTGGTAAACTGCATAGAAAAGGCTGTAAAGCACTATGAAGTAGTATATAAGTCTAAGTGATATTGATATTGGATACTGTGGAAACTGACTGTCCTTGGGGTATCTCTGCTGTTATTAAGAAATGCCAGTTCGTAAGAAATTTGGGTATCGTTTTGCTTGGTATGCTGTGGTTTTAACTCTTGTTTGTTTGTGCTAATAATGCTTAAAATCCCTTTATTTACTGCGGTGTTTGCAGCCTATGATCTAAAAGAACCAATTGTCTAAACACCTGATCACTGCCCTGGAACTTGGCAAAAAAAAGCCACTATGGGAAAGCAGGAAAACTTGATATACAGCTACAGGAAGCAAGAGGGAGTCAAGCTATTCTCCAGAACACCTGAGGGCAGGACAAGAAGCAATGGATGGAAACTAATCAAGGAGAGAAGCAACTTAGAACTAAGGAGAAATTTCCTGACAGTTGGAACAATTAATTAGTGGAATAACTTCCCTCCAGAAGTTGTGAATGCTCCAATACTGGAGGTTTTAAAGAAGAGATTGGACAATGATTTGTCTGAAATGGTATAGGGTTTCCTGCCTAAGCAGGGGATTGGACTGGAAGACCTCCAAGGTCCCTTCCAACTCTGTTATTCTATTCTATTCTATTCTATTCTATTCTAATCCTCAACTTAGGACCACAATGTAGCCAAACATTTCTGTTGTTAACTTATATATTTGTTAAGGGTGTTGTGCCTCATTTTATGACCTTTCTGGCCACAGTTGTTAAGTGAATCACTGCACTGCTAAGTTAGTAATCTGGTTGTTAAGTGAATCTGGCTTCCCCATTGTTTGCTTGTGAGAAGGTCGCTAAAGAGTGTTGAGGTAATTCCCCATTAGGAGAATGAGTGCACACAGGGAGACATAGTGAGAGTAGTGAAGAATAATACACAGCACACAGATATACTGTATAGTAAAATGGAGGGTTTTACTTTCAGTAAATGGTTAAGCAAACTCCAACAAGCAGTCCAAGTCATTCACAGTTAAAGCAGTCAGTTTTCACTCCAGGGATAATCCAATAACAAAGTCCAGTATCAAAGAGTTCAGTAACAGACTTACATCAAATCAACAATAATGATGATCAGCAATAGTCAATAGGCAAATGCAGAAATGGCAACACTCTCAGCAACAACAGAACAGAACAACCCAGGTTTCTGGCTCCATCTTATGGCTGTTTGAGGAACCAAGGAACACACCCCAATTACAATATTAGCAATTCCCTTAAGGCCTGATGTCCCATTGCACTTACGAATGCAAAGAGGATAGTGAAAACGTTAAAAAAAGCTTGCCATCGTTGGTAAAACGCTATAGCATCGCATTGTGTACTCACTTGCATTTACGTGTTTCATATACTCTATCCCATCGAGCATCCGTTTCACTGAGATTTCATCCACGCAAGAAGTTTTGAGCTGCCACAAAACTTTGTGAACGGAGAACTTTTCTGCCGTGTACGACTGTACATCTGTGACATATACGGGCCAACAAACGTTCTATGTCCATTATCATCTGTTAAACGTTCCACTGTATCCTCTCCTCCCATCCTCCTGTCCATCTCCCCTAACGGCACAATTCCGCTGCAGCTGGCAAATGGAAAGAGGGAGGGAAAACAAAAGCTCGTGCACGAAAGTTCCACACAGCTGTTAGTACACAGAAATGGAGGAAAAGTGATGATAAGCGGATGCATCTCATATGATAAAGGATTATAAACATGAAACAACGTTTGTATCTTCCCTTTTTATGGGAATGTTATCTTGGATTATCTAGGTAGTATGTTCCTGAGTATGTCAGAGTATGTAGACGGACATCCTAGCGGTACTACGCGGATATTTCCTATAAAAAAAGGGAAGTTGAAAGGAAAATCATTTTGGATTCCTCAGTATGTAGTCCAGCGCAGCCGTGGTGTACAGGACCATTTCACCCTTTTTGGTTATAGTCTTCAACATCATCAATTGTTCTCCAACCATTGGTATGATGAACAGTCCGTATGATTAGCTGTGCTTATTCATCACTGCATGAAACACAAAAACCTAGGTTCAGACATGATTATCATCTATTTTATACAGAGTGAGATAAAGGAAGAAAGTCACAAGAGCTGTGATGGGTCTGAGGTACTGGATCTGTGCAGCAAGAATGGATTTGGACTGATGACAGTTGATGGCTGGAGCTGATGGAATGAAGACCCTTTGTGGCATTCCAGCACTTCATTGAGGATGCACCAAGCATGTTGACAAAATGTAGAGCGTCTGAAGAACCCCAGGTTGAGCCAAGCTCGAGCCCCAACTTCCATCCCAACGTGGACCCTGGATTGAAGGTGTGGCACTGACTCTGCGGCACCTGGCCTCTGGAAACCACATACAGAAACATGCAGTATGCGTGGAGGTGGCCACACAACAGCATCAGCCAAAGTGGTCAGAGAAAGAGGTGCAGGCCCTATCAATAGAACGGAATACGTGGAGGAGGCTCCTCAAGTGCCCTACCACTGAAAAAGGCTGGCGAGGAAACTTGCTAGAGAGTGTATCAGAGGTGGAACTTTCCCCACACTGTTGGAGCCATAGATGGGAAGCACGTGCGCCTACAAAGCTCCAACCAACTCCGGGTCCACTTATTCAACTACAAGGGCTTTCTTCAGTATCATCCTCTTTGCCATGGTCATTGACTGGACACTACGAAGTTCATCTTACATACGATGCTTCGGGCAACGGGTCAGCCTTCAGATG